>VDFB02020216.1:0-42066 GCA_007258455.2 Sequoia sempervirens
TGATCAACCTAAAGGTCATGCAAAACTTTCTCGAGAACTTCTTTCCTATACTCAAGGTTCATCAACCAAGTTTCTACCAGCCAGTGGTCTTCCTTCGCCATTTCCAGTTCCTTTCCCAGATATCTCATGGAAGCTTAAGGATGCACTCCAACTTGGGGCAAGTGATCCTATACATCTCTAGAAATTCTTTATAGGTGTTCATTATGTCTTCTATATCTTTTCCCAAGCTCCGATAGCTATTATACATGGCGACCACATGTTCGATCCCCTTGTCACCAGTAGATATCACTTGGTTGAACTAGTTGGTCATGGACTTGGTCCAATTCTTCCTTTTCACCATTTTATTGATATCTTCTTTAAAAAGAAATGAGGGCGGTGTTGATGATTTTGTTGGAGCTTCTTCTTCTATTAATGTCTACTATTGGATGTAGGTGGTAAGATCTGCAACTTGTGATTTCAACTCCTCTTTCGTGGATTGGTCCTTATTCATTTGTTGCACGATGGTGGCTACTGACCCTTGTAAGTCACTAATATTTTTCTCACGGGTTGTTGGGCCCAAGTTAATGGTGGATATGGTGTAGCCTTGACCATGCACGGTACCTATATCTTTTTCTGTCATAGGGGTGGAAATTTGTATCATCCAGGACCCAAAGGCATCCACTGTAATGTGAGCAGATTTTGGGCCTTTTCTCCTTTCTAGTCATGCTTTGTGCCCTGGCTAGTATTTCCTCTAGCCTTGCTTTAGGATCCACAGCTATAGGAGCCCTCTTCTTTAGTTGTCGCTCTAGCCACTCAGGCATCTCAGTTTGACCCTTGGGTGATTCATGATCACCTCCCTCTTCTCCTTGTTCCTTTTGAGGGTCATCCTCATCATCACTAGGAATATTTCCATCATCCTGTTCCTCTCCATTCAAGCCTTCGTTTCATGTGGACTTTCCTTTATCTTGCTTAGTGGAGGCTATGTTTTCCTCAGTGAGATCCTATTGTTGTAGAGAAGTCCCTTTATCCTCTTCACATCCGGCCTCTACATTTTTCTTAGGCTCAACATCTTTCCCTTTAATGCTCTCTTCTTTCTTTTCTAGCTCTTTCTAAAGAGGCACTTCCACTTCTGGTTGTGTTTCTTTTTTCCTAAGGCCTTCATCTTGGCTGGTTCATGAAGGTTCCCTCAGGATCTCCACATTTGTATTAGTGTCAATTTTTACTCCTTCGGGGCGGTGTCCTTCTAGGATGGCCTCTTCACTTACATCTTTATGTTCCTAGAGCATCTCCTCCTCTTGATCTAAGGTTTCAGCCTCATAAGGCTCATAAGGCTCATCGAGCTTGTCATTTCCTTCATCCTTAGAGCTTTGTTGCACTTCTTCATCAAATGCCACCTTATCAATATTTACATCCAATCCTCCCTCTAGGTGCTCAAAGTATTCATCTTTGTTAGAATCTTTGGGTTCATCAGAAATATCTTTAAAAGCTCCCTTAGGTTTCCTTGCACTGAGCCATTCCATTTCTTTGGAGATCAGCATTTTTGGCTCCATCTTTGGTGGCTCGGTTGTTGGTGGAGGAAGCGGTAAAGCAACAGCAAGTTGGAAAATAAATGCCTAGACTTTGGGGTCAAGAATTACCCCAAATAGTTTAGTGGGTACATTCGGCATACAACTCGTGAAGATGTGCGATAGAGTGGCTAATTCCATAGTGCTTGTCATTAGAGAAGGAGGCAAAGTAGATAGAGTAGGAAAGGGAGGTA
Source organism: Sequoia sempervirens (assembly GCA_007258455.2). Taxonomy (NCBI): domain Eukaryota; kingdom Viridiplantae; phylum Streptophyta; class Pinopsida; order Cupressales; family Cupressaceae; genus Sequoia; species Sequoia sempervirens. The sequence goes on from VDFB02020216.1 coordinate 1,739, forward strand.
GGAGCGAAGAAGTCGATAGAATGGAAGTAGTGGAGGAAGAAGAGTCCAACACTACCACAAGAGCCATTGGAAAGGTGGATGCAAGGTGGATAGAGATGTCCATTGCATGTGGAGATGAGATGGACAAAGATTACATAGGAGGAGGTGGAGTGGTGGCAGCAACAGTGGCAATGGAAGCGAAGGTGGTGGGTGGTGGAGAGTGAGGTCACTCAGATTCTTCTTCTTCGGGCTGGGGCTCTTCCTCTTGGATGGTTGGCATCTCTAGCACAAAAGGTTCATGTTCTTCCTTTCTTTAGTGGAGGTGGTCTTTCTATTGTATTTCTAGTATATAATTTGTGCTTAGGCTTACACTCAGTCACCTCCTTCCTCCTTTTGGATCTTGTAGCAAGTGGGGATTTTGGTGCTTCACCAAAGAATTCTATAGTAGCACTAATATCAACCTCAATGCTCACTTCATCCTCGAGCTCCCCATATGTAAGCTCGACACCTTGTTCCTTCAATTTGGCAATATGTTCTTCTAGCCATTATTTTGTTCTATTCTCCACAAGGCAAGTGAGAACATCCAGGTCAGCAACCTCTTTGGCCCAGTCTATCACCGATAAAGGCTCATTCATCAAGGCACCATATCTTTCATCTATCATGTTTTCGTCATCAACAACTTCGTCTGACACTTGAAAAAAATAGATTGACTTCATGAATATGAGGGTCATTCTCATATAGTGGTGCATCCACACCTCCTTGTCATCCTTGCAATTCACCCAAAAGTCTTTGACGTGAGGTCGATGGGCATATTCTCTCCCAACCCATTTCTTCAACTTACCTTTGGGGTCTATTCCTCCTCTATCTATATGAAGGTCAACATTATACTCGACCAACTCCTTCTCTAAGTATTCTATGCATTGGATGACGGGGCAAGCATACATTCCTTGTCCAAGAGTGAAGGGATATGGGATCCCTACTCTATGTTTATTGCTTAACAAGGTGTGAGAATTTTGTAGTTGTTGAGTTACCTCCAACATGATAATATTGTCATTGGGGTAACATGGTAACTTGTAAGTTCTTCCTAAGAATCCCTTGGCCCTGATGTAAGTGAACTTCGAGAATTGGATGAACAAATATCCAAAACCCTTCACAAAGGCTTTTGCACTGTGTTTTACCCTTCTCTCAAAATCTCCTCCCATGAGTCTGATTATATGCCCAGTGAAGGCATCATTTACTCTTCAGTACTGCTTCTTAAAGTTCTTATATTGTAGTTGAGGGTAGCAATCATATACTTTCAATTGTCCTTGCTTGGTTCCCAATTCTCCAGTGCAGAACAATCCTTTATATGGGAACTTGACCGCCAAGAGGTAGACCAAATACAAAGTCATATAGAAATGAGAGGTCCTCTTTACCTCCATTAATTGTTGATGCATGTTTTCACTAATCATTTTTTCCCAATGGAACAGGGTCTTTCCCCCAAAGATCTCTTCTATAAAATAAAACATCTAGTTCTCAAAGAATGTGGATGTGGGCAAACCCATTACCCTGGTTAAGAGTGTGACTAGATCATGATGCTCCTCAAAGAAGTCACTCATGTATAACGTTTGAGGGACTTTGGTAGTACTTGCTCTCTTTTCCTTCAACTAATTCTGGTTGATTGTTTGTTTGCGCTCGATGGGATCCAACTGCCATACCTGGTTGGTGAATTATTTCTCAACTTCATGTATCTTATCAAAGACTGGGATGCCAAAGGTCTTTCCAATTGACTTGGCAGAAAAATCTACCTATACTCTGCCATCATGATAGATTATCTTTCTATTAGAGTGATAGCACTCTCGATAGGCCATTACCAACTCTAGGGCTATAAGTGCAGGAGGTAAACCAGTTGCTTTAGCTTGGCCACTCTTCTTCATTTTCAAGGGCCTGTCTGTTTTAGGGTTTAGCATAACCCTCTCCCTGAATTCATCTATACTGACATGCCTGAAGTTGGTATCTGAGATTGTCTTTTAGTTGGAGGTAATCTTTGGCATGTGCTCCACCCCATGAAACTCATACTTCATTTGTTCTTTCTCTTCTTTTCCTCTAGGAGTGTGAGTAGGATTATTTCCCTTGTCAATTTTTTGCATAGGCTTCTCGGAAGTCCCCACAATAGGTTCCATAAATCTTGCATACAAGAGATGCAGTAAGTGCGTTTACATGTGAATTTGGGTGAATTTTAATCATATCCTACAAATCAAGTATTAGATCCATTTATATATATCATCAAAAGTTAATAAAATTCATCATTGTTCAACATTTGTAGCTCATTTGGACCATTTAGGCAAATGCGGGCCTAGGGATGTGGGTTTCCCCTGGGCGGAAGTTGTTAAAGTGAAAGAAGTTAAATAACATCTAAGGGGCCATGAGGACCTGCAGGTGACTACTTGCATTGAGATTTCCACCTTGTAGGTTTGGAGGGAAAATCCCTTAATGAATAGTTAAGCACATACAAAAACAAGTTATGACACCTTGAATCATTAAACTATGCCTTGATGCTTTTGCGGGTTTGGGTTGTGCGGGTGTTGTGAGGTGGAAAGATGCTTAGACTCAACTGCTAAGTAACGACATTTAGGAGATGGCAACCCGCACACAAAATTATGCATTGCAAAACCCGTGGGCACCTCAGACATAGTAAGTTATACCTTATAGTTTGATCACTTTGGAAAGTGAAGAGGGAGATTATCAAGTTGCATGAGGTGTTCGTTGTTAAAGAACAGCCTTAAAGGGATGGTGGTCCGCATGCAGTGGTCCACATAGGAAGGTTCACAACAAGCTTGTTGACTTGGGTTTTACTTCAACAACCTTTGAAATCTTGGACAAGGGACGACCAACCTACGGAGTCCGTAATGTGGGGGGACGTGGGCACTTGGATGCAAGATAGCAGCAATAGGCAGACAGAGCTCCGACAATGTCCACCCACAGTGAGGTTTCACAAGGGCTTTAGACTTAGTCAATTTTTTAACAATAGTCAGGTTTAGGTCCATTCGATAGCCTAGACAAAAGTGGATCCCACGGTGCGAGAAGGCGTCAAGAGTTCGCACTTAGGATAGCGGGGAGAAGGAGGCAACAATTTGATGGCGGAAACCCACATGGATGGGCCTGCATGGATTTACTTAGCAGTTTGTTGAAGGCCCTAGGTTTGGTGTGGGGTAGGCCATGCAGAAAGGAATTAAACCTTAGCCTCTAAAAGACAATGAAAGGGAGGGTGCCACCCACAAGTGGAATCCCACAAGAGGGTTTCTACATCCACCTGAAGACTTAGCCACTTCTTGGAGGTTTTTCAAAGTTAAAGGGAACAGTGAGAGTTATGGTGCGAGCCATAGTGGGTTCCTCGTCGCATGATGAAGGGTGAAAGAAGAGCAGGGTTTTGAATGAATATGAAGACGTTGTTTAACAGAGGTTGATGGATTTCAAGGCGCTAAACGAATACCTAATGTGGTACAATGGCTCTGGGAGACTTGAATGCAATTGTCGCAGTAAAGAAGGGTTTAAATTCCAAATATTTTACCATTTAACAAAACCCCAACCTTTGAAAATAAATGTTACATAAAGGCTTGAATGTGAACTTACCTGGAACAACGCAAAAAAATTGATGAAGAATTGACCTAAGTTTGCAACAGGACTTTGTCCATGCGGGAGCAACTTGTTCATCATTTTCCTCTTCATAAATTCAAATTGTCAGGGTGAAAATGACAGGTTGGTGCCTCTATTTATAGGAAAAATGAAATTAATGACATGCATTAAATGCTTGGTATGACAACAGGTCGGGTTGGTGGTTTTGTAGAAACCTAAGCCCCGTTGGATGCTTAGCAAAAGGCTCAAATGACAAAGGAAATTGTGGGCCGCGCAATGCGGGCGGATGTCAGGAGTTAGCCACTAGCTAGTGATGGGACATTAACAGTGATCCACAAAGGGAGAGCCACAAATGCAGGTCTGCAGGGCTCGAAGGATGTCGGGGCAAAAGGCCAAAGGAAACCCACAAGTCTAAACTCGCAAAGGCAAATAACTTAGCTAATTTTGGGGTGGTGAATTTGGCCAAATGAAATGTGATGACTTTACATCATGTGACTATCTTAAGCTTAGAATTAGGGGCACACAAAATGAGGAAAAGGAAAAATGACCCAACGAGGTCGAAAAGAAAGAGGGGTCCCCAGTCTGAATGGGGTGTGTGTGCTATAGGAACAACAGGAGGGAGGGAGGGATAGGTATGGAGAGAGAGAGATGGGAGAGAGATGGGAGATAGAGAGTAGTAGAGGGGGAATGATAGAGGGAGGGAGAGGGAGAGAGGGAGGGAAAGGTAGCTAGAGAAAGGGAGAGTGGAGATAGAGAGAAGTAGAGAGGGATGGATGGAGAGAGAGGTGAAGAGGGAAGAAGGGGGAGAGAGAGAGGTGAGATAGAGATAAGTAGAGACAGAGAGAGATAAGTAGAGACAAATAGAGAGAGAGGGGGGAGGTGAAATAAAGAGTAGAGATGGAGAGAGAGAGAGAGAGAAGTGAAATATAGAGAAGTAGAGAGGGAAGGAGAGAGGGAGAGTGAGAGAGGGAGTGGAGTGAGGGAGAGGTAGGTAGAGAGAGAGGGGTAGGGAGGGAGGCATAGGTAGAGAAAGAGTGACAGAGAGTGGAGATAGAAAGAAGTAGAGAGGGAAGGAGGGAGGGAGAGGTAGAGAGAGAGAGAGAGAGAGAGATGAAGAGAAATGAAGGAAAGGTGAATGAGATATTTTTCTACTTCACAAAAATATGAGTGCATTATAGTGCGAGCACATTATAACACAAGCGTGCTATATAACACACTCATGTTATTTTTTGTTTTGGGAATTTCCAACCCTTAGGGTTGGACTTACATGTCAACATCCACAAATGTGTTCTTTCAAAGTTTTTCAAAAAATGATATAATCTTAAGCATGCTCTCCATCAAGTTTTCACATCTTTCTATGTTGAATTAAAAAATACCACAATAATGTTAAGTTGTCTCTTAGCTTTCTAAACATGTCATTTTTTTTCCTATTTTGAATATGTTAAGTTTTTTATCTTTAATTTATTTTGCTAGTGTCTCCATTTTTTGTCAAAAAGCTATGTATGGTATTTTTGGCTTCATTTTTTAGCCATTCATTAAAATTTAAAATAAATTACATTTTAAAAAACTAGACTTTATTCTATACACAATCAAAAGAAAAAAATGATCTTTGATTAGTTTCAAAAAAAAATTAGGGGGTCACACACTCAATTTTTTATGTTTCAAGATGTGTCACTTTGAAAATTAATAAAAATATATATATTCATTAAAAAAATAGCAAAAAAATAAAGCATAAACTCCATGGTGTTAGCTAATTTTTTATTGAAACAATTTTTGAAATACTAAAAAAATTTAAAAAATAAAACATTTTAGGGAGGCCACATCAGATGCTATGTTATGCTTTTTGATAAAAATTAGAGAAATTTGTGTGCCCCCTATTTGAACCCCTTAATCTCCATTATTTCTATAAAAAATAGTAGTTGAGAAAGTAAATTCAGAACACTATGACTCATGTTCTTGTTGTGTCTTCAAATGTTGATTGTAACTATCTTCAATTTCTCACCTAAGTTCAATCTTTCGTAATTTTAAAAAAATGACCACTTAAGAACCCCCTTTTGATCCCCCATTTCCCTGTACATACCCATACCTTAAACATTCCAAGAGATACAATTCATAAATAGAGTCATATCCTTGCTATCTAGCTCATTCATAATAGAAAAACTTTTTTTATAAAAGAGCATAACTTGATTCATAACATCCTATTTGAAAGTTAAGATGGATGGACACATCTTTATTTTTTTGGCACATTCCTATGGTGTTGTGGGACCTATGTTGCCCAATTGAAGGGTAAGCATGGCAGGTGGTGTTAGTTGGTGACTAAGATAAAAAGGATGTCACTAGCAAGACTCTCACATACTTCTTCTCAAAGTTCTCTTCAAGAGAAGATTAAATAATTTTTCTAGGAGGGGATTGCACATATTTTTGAGACTTTCAAAGTTTTAAAACACTTTTTGGGTCCTAGCCCCCAAAGCTTGAAGACAACTTGGAGGAGGACACAGCATTATTACCTGAATTCTTGGCCTTGCAATTTGTAATTGTATGCCACCCTTCTTTTTTTTTGCTACACACTATAAGCTAACATAAGGTTGAGAGGAGAGTTTTGGATTGGGAGAAATCAAAGGGTAGTCTTGAATCTTATGTTCAAAGGACTAACAACAATAACAAGTGTTTGAAAAATTCATGTTAAAAACATGTTTAGTGTATCTCATTTTTCCAATTTGGATATCTATAGTGTCCTTTAAATCTTTGGAATGGTCTACCTTAACACAAACTCGTTGAGGATAAGCCAAATAGTATTGTTCAAGCTCAACACAAACCATAATGCCACTTGGTAGAGGCTATTTGTCTTAAAAAAATCGAGCATAGCAAGGGTAACCAAAGTCCCCAATCTAGGGTTTAAAAACTAACAAAGAGAAATGAGCAAGCTAAGGGCCACACATGAGAATGAACCCAATATGGTTGGCTTCAACAAAATGAAAAAAGAAAAATCTTTTAGTAAGGTTTTGCATGGTATTAAAGCGAATCCCATGTGGGACCTAAGCCATGTTGGTCGATTGAACATGCTTTTAGGGAGACCCTTCCAATTAAATACCTTATCAAGGAAGTTTTTTTAAGCCATGAACAAGCATTATCAAATTAAGGTATAGGAAGAACAACATCTAGGGGTGCTTCAGGGGATGTACCTCTTTTTTAAACTATAAGAATCAAGTAGCTCCCCCTATAAATTACAATGCCCCTGGTAAACTTTTTTCACATGACCGATAATACCAGCACGACACCACCCTTTGATACCACAAGAATGAGGAATAGTGGACCTTGTGACCTCTATGACATTGACATATTTAAAAATATCTAGGCCTATATTAATTGTCCACCCCCTACGTACTGCTCTATAACATCGCATTTTATCAACGGAATTTTTGCATTTTAAGTTACAACGTGTCGGCATTTCCTTTCCCTTTACTTCAGCCCAAAACAAACTTATCCATAAAAGTCTGAAAACAGCTACCGAAATTTACCGGTCGGGCGGACCATGGAACGCTCACCGAACATCGTTCATTTCTTTTATACACGCTAAGCTGCCCCACCGTTAATTACAGGTGTCGAGTCACCGGTTATGAATGAGACACCAGAGATGCACGGGTGGCAGTGGCAAGGGGAACTTTCTGACCTACCTCCGGCAGGGGGTGATTATGATACGCTGCTGATATTTTGCAGTCTAGTATGTGGGCCCCCTGCCGCTTGCCGACCATGCGGCTACCTAATCATACCCGCTCATTTGTTGCTTCACAACTTTCGTTGCCGCTTCGTTTACTCCGAAAAAGAGGAAAAGCTGTCCAAGCACTCGTTATGTATTATTTTTTTGTGAGAATTGTTGGATTATCTGTGAAATGTTTGGTTTATCAGAATCTTTCAGGTATTAGTTTTTGTTGAGTGTAAATTTTTGGATCTTTTTGAAATGTTTGGTTAATTATAATATAGTAGTTATTACTTTTCGTTGAGTGCGAAGGTTTACGTAATAATATGAAGATGAAGTTGAATTTAAGTTTGAAATGAGTTTTGGTAGAAGATATTTTTATAAGACGTCAGTGAGGTGCAATGTTGAGTAGAGTTAGAATAGTAAATATTTTTATAAAAGATGAGGTAGAGTTCAAAGTTTTTTTAAGAGGATTAAGTTGTTTTAGAAGGATTGAGTATATTTTTAGAGATATTTGAGTTGAATCATGCAAATAAATTAGTAGTGGAACATCAACATATACAACAATACAACTATAATATGTTTTGAGAATAAAGATATATCTTTTATTGATTCATACGAATGTTTTTGGTCTTTGGTTGAATTACAATAAAGATTGAAGTCTGATACTATCCCAAGTACATTGAGTTAGGCTCCGCCAATAATGCCTAAAATGACTTATAAGAAACACCACCCAATACCCAACAATTCTCTAAGATGCAACTACAATAGTCTTACCCAAGGTCGGTTCCAATACTTCTCATTCTCGGATCACTCTAAAGACTATATCTCTTCATGCCAAATTGGAACCCAATGACTTATAAGGAAGGTTCAATCAATAGGAAGGATGGGAGAATTCTCTAATTAACGAAGTTGGAAGGTAGGGAGTTCTAGCCAAAGTAGATTTCTACAACCCCACCATCCCATAGGCCCTAGGGAAGGGAATGAAGTAGATTTCAAGGAAGGATGGATGGTTGAAAGGAAGACCTATTATCGGGGGGGCTAACCTATTATCCGCCAAATGATGCTCCTCAAAATACGTTAGATATATCCTCCTCTATTTTCCTCAAGACTTAATCCCACTTAGACCGTACACAAGATTTCTTCTCTTCATATACTAGGTCATTCCTCCTCATGTTGATAGCAAGCCTTGCTTAGACCACACTCGAGCTTATCAATTATGCTTAGTCCTTGGCTTTGCTTCATTCTAACCTAGGTACACTTCATTTCTCTCATATATCTTTTGGAACATTATCTAAACACTTTTTTTTTTTTATTATTATTTATTTATTTATGTTATCCTCAAAATGGAATTGTCACCCAAAATAGGCTAGCTAACATTTTGCTCGAGCTCCTTAGGCAAATTACCTGATAATTTCTTCCAAGAATGAATCATTCTCGAATCCCTAATATTTTCAAATGGATGTTATTTTTACAATATATCGTTATATCTAATATTTTCAAATGGATGTTATTTTTACAATATATCGTTATATCTAATATTTTCAAATGGATGTTATTTTTACAATATATCGTTATATAACATTTTAAGAAAAATTGAACTAAGTCGATATTATCTCAAAAACTCTGGAGTTAAAGCCTAAAATATTATTGAAAATTACTGAAAAAACCCAAAAGCAAGGATCCCTCTTCGACATAGCGGGGGTTTTGTATACGCATTCTTTCAATTATAAGAATTTTCATTGTGTTTCTGAAACACCAAAAATTACATATAACGAACCATTCATAAAAGTTACGTCAAAAGACAGAAAATTGCATCTTATGAGCCGATCTGGAGCAAGTGCCGCTCATCTTCGTCGTCAAGAGGAGGCGGGAGATTGAGATCCAAGGCCGACAGCATCCTGCCGCGAGGACCCTCTGCTTTCGTCTCCGAATCTACGACAACTGACGAGGAATCACAGTCGCTCCGAAAGCTTCGCGTTCGGGCTCCCTCCTTCTCACAAAATCTCTCCCTACAGACGGAAGAAACGAGATCTTGTTCGCCATTATGGAACAAGAAAAGCTGCCTATTAGCAGCTGCTTTGGACGCTTTGAGACCAGAAACGGGATCCTTACGGTGCCTGACGTGCTCATTTACAGAGCAGGAGACGATCTTTACAGTGCTGTTTTGGCCTGTGCTCTGTTTGGTGGAAGAATATGCGAAATTAGTCTTGGCCTTTGAACCTCTGAAGAAAATAGCGGCAGAATCGTAAGCCGCGGCGGCTTCCACTGCGGTTTGGAAAGTGCCGAGCCAAACCCTGCGTTTCCTGGCAGGATCTCTGATCTCTGCGGCGTATCGACCCCAGGGCCTCTTCCTCACTCCCCTGTAGTGAACTTCTAAGCCATCCTTCCTCCAAGCCATGACCTACGAAGCACTCAAAAGCTGAAAATAGGCGGAGTAGCTTATGCCAAAGTGACAGCGTGCCTAGTATTTATTTATTGAGAGGAAGGAACGGAGACGTGAGGTAAACGAATGGGAAGGCAAAGAAATGCGATAGCGGGAAAAGCGACTGGTTTGATTCCTGCCGCAGGGGCGGCCGTATGTAAGGACGTTCCGGGAACGGTCCTTTGTGCTTTGTTGTTGTATCCTTACTGGTCTACGCCATTGCCGTTTACCTGCGTACGTTCCTTTACACTTCCTCCGTCACGCTCAAGCCCGGGCACAGACAAAGGGCTCTATGCGCAGTAATTTGCAATTCTTCCGTGCTGGATTAACCGCGCCGTAAATGGTGAATATTTTTGCATTTGGCTACCCACAGAATCTGATACTGCCCGGTTTAGGTAATTTTTTCTTTTCTTTTTTCGTCGAAGGGCATCTAGGTAAATAGTGAGTCTTGTATTCGTGTAAACAAGGACAAAAGATATTGGTTTTTAGCTTGTCTCGATAGGTACTAGTCCTGCATGACAAACCGTCTGTGTTTCTTAGCGAAATAAACGGACCTTATGATTAGTTTAGAAGTTCAATTTTTAATAAATCAAATTTACTTGGGACTAAAAAAATAATTGATGAATTTGAAAGCGATTAGTGTAAATAAATATGAAATTGATAGGGGTTAGAAATTTTAAGTTATTTTAATATAATTGCTAAAAAAAATATTGATATGATGTGATTGACATTATCATATTTAGTCAATAGTGGCATGGTGTAATGGTTAAATCGTGTTGTTCTTGTCATCAAGGTTCAAACCCCATTGGGGTGCAATTATTGAGTGTTTATGTTGGGGATGAGGTCCCCCATTTGTGACCTCACCGGTTCATAGATCCAAGTCAAAAGCATTTACCCCTCTTTTAAAAAAAACATCACCAAATTTAAATATGATATTTAATAGAGATTAGATACTAGAGACACGTTAATATTGATATTTTTAGTATTTATGATTAGTTCAATTTTATGATATAGTTATTTTGGGGTGATTATATATTGTTAGTTCATATCTATTCTATGTGTCTATCAACCTCTAAAATTATCCAAAAGTGTATGTACTTCCAAATATGAGAAATTAGTGGTACTAAAAGCACCTTTAGGCTATAGATAGATTAAATGAATGAAGCAATGGTGTGGAAACACTTCCTATACTAATCTTTAAGGGGAGGTATGTGCAAACATATTAGAAAATAATACACATAAAATTATATCACAACAAAATGAATTACAAAGGGAAAACACTTTTGGGAGAAAAAAACCACTCCAACAAAAAACCAATAATAGTATATAACAATTAAGAGGTTACAATACAAATCTTAGGTTGTTCCTTTATAAGAGTGTCACATACATTCAGAATATGGAGCAATTTTAATAGCATTTCAAAGTCAATCATACAACTCATAAAATACTCCATCCTCAAAGCATAAATAAAAAAGAAAAATTGAAACCATAAACTACAAGTGATTTACTAAAACCATGAACAAATAATAACCCAAAAATGGTGCCATGAATGGCCCAAATTTTAATTTCTATGTTGGTCTTGGTTTCCTCTGTTAAAAATAAAAGATGATCGTATTGATACCATAACCTCTTATAATGTCTATCATAGTTGAATCCTCAATGCGGATGCTACACTTTAGCATATTTAAACCCATTCAAAGATTCCTTATGATTTTCCATAATATTGGTCAAGATTACAATGTAACTCCCCTATAATCATGCTCTTACATGTCATAAGTAACTCTTATCTTAGAATACTATAATAACATTATATGCTCTTACAACCTCTTACACACCCTTCCAAGTATCTAATACAAGGACAATAATGCCAACACAAAGTGAGATGCGTCATTTCCCCATATGAGATGAACATGATTGTTAAATAAAAATTATAGATAGACCAACTCCACTTCCACTTCTCCATATATATTTCTTGCAAAGTAATAAATTTAATTTGGCTTGAATTACTCCCAAGACTATTTTTTCTTCTTTATGGATTAATTTATTTAAATTAATTAATTTGACCTACTTTCTAACCAATCACAATTAATCCCCCAATCACATCCTTGATGTTAATTAATTAACCTTAGTACAAAATTCTTTCAATTCATCCATTAAATAATACATGATTATTAAATTGATTAGACAAATTATTCAACTTTTAACATTTTTTTTCTAATTCAAAATTCCACCTCATACTACTAAAGGCCAAAGAATATTTTTATTTAATCTCCATCATTCGCTTTAAAATTAAGGAGAAAATAAAGGCCCTTCATCTTCACACATATCTTTTCAAACCACTTGTATGTTAGGATTAAGGGTCATCTACCTTGTAAATCCTATGTCATGGTTCCAACATCTTGAAAGTGTCTCTAGGCACTTAGGGTGTGTTGAGAAAATATTTTATAATATTAATTCTCACCATTGTTTCTAATATATTCATAAGGGGTGATGGGTTCCACTAGCAGTGGTAAAGATGACTTGTGGATCTATAAATATTTAATATTATTTTCTCCACATGTGGACGCCTAGAATGGGATAATAAAAAATAAAGGAAAGGATAAATGATTGGTTGTTGGGATTCTCCAAGTGGGTGCTTGGAAAGAGTTAAGATGTTTCTCTTGGTTTTCCATTATAATTTATTGCATTAATGTAATGTTTACCTTCCATGTTTGCATGTCCAAGTTGGAGAAAAATTATTGGAGCAAAAACATGTGTCCTTTCATATTTTGTTGAGGATTTACAAGGGTTGGGTTGTTTGGATTGAAGAGTCATATTTGGAAGCCTTGTTTTGGGATTAATATCTCTTTACACATTTATAAAATTAGCTCTTTGAATGTAAAAAATATGAGAAACAATTGAATGTAGTGTTACTCTGCAAGAATAAGGATAGGTTGAGGTATAAAGAGGTTGTTTTTGAGGTACACAGGTGCAACCATGGTGAAGCCAAAGAGGAGAATGGAAGTAATTGTATTGTAATCTCATTTATTTGAAGATAATGCATACTTGGCCTCTCTTCTTAACTTGGAGTTTTTCCCATAAGGGTTTCTTCACATAAATCCTATGTTATGTGATGCTCTTATGTTGTTGATTTGTGCATAATTGTTTCTATATTATTGTGATGTTATTCTTCATATAATTTTGTTATAAGTTCACATAAGGTTGTGTTTATAACATGATATACCGACTATTTTTTGGCATCATAAAGAAGATCAATCTAATCATGGTAATTCCATATTAAGACAACTTGATTTTTAGATTTGCATATAAGTTTCAAATTTTCATGTTGATTTAGTTCAAGCCTTGAATCTCATCCGGTGAATTCATCTTTGGATAGAGATTGAATTTCTCAATAGTTGGTATTAAACATGCTTATTTCTTATCATTTGGTATCAGAGCTAAAGGTTACCTACGTTTTGGGTATTCCTTCTTTTGATTTGTTAGCTTGGCAAGCTTGTGGGATTTTTTTAGAAGGAATTGAAGGTTGTTGGAAGGCTTTTTAGGTTGCAATGAGTGTTCTGTGAGATAATTTTTTTTGTATATTTGTGAGATTAAAATCCATGGATATTGTCAATGTGATCTATGTTGGGTATTGGGAGCTCATGCTTATGGATATTTATGGAGTTGGTTATGTTTCAATGGTAACTTGGAGCTCTTGTTTGAAAAAATGTACCTATCCTCTTGTTTGGTGGTTTTGTTCCTTTACCTTGTGATCATGATGTGTAGTGAGAAGGCATTCATGTTGGATGGGTAGATACATCCTAGTCACAGAGAAAAACCCTCAATTTGGACTATAAAATGGAGTGCTTATGTTGGCTTCATGGTTTTAGCCCTTGGTTACATGAAAGCATTGGAAGATAAGCCACTAACCTCTTTGTGAGTTGTGGAGATGATATGTTTCATACGTTATAAGCTCCTAGATAATTTGGTTTTCCTATTAGGTTGTATTTTATTGTTGTTTTTAGTTGTGGGTTTGTAGATCTATGCTTATTCTATTATTAAGATGTCATATTTGATGTGAATGTCTAGATGTTTAAATAGATTTCAGATTTACAAAGATGGTTTTACATGTTTTACATGTTAAATAAAATATGCGGTACATAGATCTATGATGAGACTGCATTTAAGGTGTTCTAGATCAAGACAATTACAGGTTTGCATGGCTGTTTGGAGGGTTCTTATTGATCTATGTTTACTCATATGTGGGTTTGATTGGAAAATAAAATCTAGTATTGATTTTGGTGTTTAAATCTTGGAAATCCACATGTTATACCTAAATATCTCTATTTGGCATGATACCAATGTGGGGTTGAATCTATTTTTTAGTTATTTGAGATTGGAGCATTGATTATGCATTTCTCCTTTGAGATGTTGCATATGTGCAAAACTTGTAAATTATCTTATGTGTATTTTGTTTGGTAGGCCATATTTTTGGTCAAAATTATTACATTAGTATGCTTATTGTAGCGAAATATGGTTATTGAGATTACTTGATATAGTTATTCATTTGAATTTATAGCAGTTTTTATGGTACATGAGAAGGTTTGTTCACTTTGAGTAAAGTGTTGCAATGATATTGGTCATGATGGGCCATGTATAACTTGATATTACTTTCAGTGGGAGCTTTATACAGTTACATAATGCACGTTTTATCTTCTTTATTCCAAGATTTTGGTTCTAAGTTGTTGTTTCAGTGTGTAGCGAGCCATGGATTATATTTGATTAGAAGATGGAGAGTCTTTTCTAATGGTTTTTGGTGTCATAAGTGTCAGAGTCACTCAAGGTTTCAAGCCTCCAAGATCACCTATACAAAAACCAAAAAATAACCTTCTACAAGAGGGAAAAGAATGAACATTAAATTGCAACAATGGATGCAAGATATGGCCAATATGCAATACTTAAGATTGCAATTAGATATTGGATGTACAATGATTGAACTGTCTCAACTGACTACAATGTGCATATGAAGCCTTTCTTATATAGGCAAGGGTGATGATGTACTAGAGCGTTAAATAGTTGTGTCATAAGTGACAACTAATGCTTAACTAGAAAGATTCCCTTCTAAGACCTTAGTGGACTTAACAATGTAAATATGACCTAGATAAGACTAGATAAGGAAAACATCTATTTACACCAACACCCCCCCTTAAGTACAACTTAGGGAGTCAATTAATTATTATGCAAAGACACAAAGATGGGTCTTGGCTGGGTAAAACAAAGAAGTTGGGTACACGAAGAGGGGAAGTTTCGGCCAAAAAAAAAATCTCATAGAAAACGCATGTGTTATTAAAAAACGTGTATGCAAACTATGCTTTGGGTACCTAAGCCTAAAAAACCACGTATGCACTAAAAACTGCGTACGCGTTATATAACGTGTATGTGTTTTATAACACGTACAAGTCATTTATTTTAAAAAATAAATACGTTTTAGAAATGTGTACGTGTTTCTAAAAAGTTTTTTTTTAAATAATCAAGAAAATAAAGAACACATATGCATTTTGTAACACATATGTGTTTTAAAAAACTCATATGTGTTCTTAAAATTTTGAATTTCCAACCCACATGCTGCCTTGGTTTTAGGCTTAGGAAAGGCTTGGTAACCCGACCCTTAGCCTTGGACCTACAACTAAAAAACTAAGGCAGATTGAAGAAGAATGTCCAACTTTGGCAATATGGCTGACGAACTTTTTTTTTCTGAATCAATCTATAAAATTAAAACCCATTAGAGAACACGATGTCTACTTTCCAAATATATAATTTTTATTAAGATTGGATTATGTCTGCTAATTTTTTAATTAAATTCTAAGCAACCTAGTCCTTAAACTTGAAATATCAGGCTATTTTTATTTTTTAATAACTTTTTTTTGGTTAAGTTTCTTGTAACAAAAATTATATGGCATCAAACTTCAAACAATTCTCTACACAATAAAAAATAAAAAATAAAAAAAAATTAGTTTAGGTCCAATTATGTTGTCCGTACACGTTGATTTTTAAAAACAACAATTAAGACCAATAAAAATTCAATAACAAAAAAAATATTCAACGAAAAATTACAAAAAATTCCACATCAATCTTCATGTTGTTAACTCTCTTTTCCCAAAAGGAATTAGCAAAATACTTTTATTTGGGTCCAAAAATGGTGTATGTATATGTGCTTGGTATGGTAAAAAAACAGGGACTTTTAAAAAGTGGTTTTTATAGATCCTTATCAAAATTTAATTTCTATAATCTAGGTATTTGAATAATTTACATATTTGGAAACTAGATTCAAAATTCAAACTTTCATTTTACCGAATTTTTTTAAGATTCATTGTGTAAGTGCCTCAAATTTTCAGTCCAAGTGTGACAAATTCTGAAAAAAAACAAAAACACTTCCACATTTTGAGCTTTTTGTGTACCCAACTTCTTACATCAGCATGGCTACGAGGCCCTCTTAAGTACCCATGTACATATGTAATATAATATCTCACAAATAGAGAAAAGGAGAAAACCCAATGGGAAAAAACTCCTCTCAAAAAGAGAGATGAAATATAAAAATAATCTCAATGATGCATGAGAGGGACCAAACCCCATTCAAGGAAAATGAACCCCCATAATAGATAAGAAGAGAGACCATGTAGCTCCCCCTTAATGGTGAGTCTCCTGCAATGGTAGAAGCTTAACATTGAATTTTGAAGATGATCTAATCTCGTTGAACAATATTCCTCCCCTTAGGAAGAAAAAAACCAATATGATATGTAGGATATCTTCCCATTTTGAAAAGGAACATGTGGGAAGAATAATGATATGTTATGTCTCTAAACTACGCTCAAGTTTCTCCACGCCAATGTCGAAAGTTGACCAATTCCAAACAAGCATTCTAGGCCACACAACTAAATATGTCAATATAGAACCTCCTAGAGATAGATGTAGAACACACTCCAAAGATAAATATGTCTCCTCTCAAGAAGCCTACTCCAAATTTTGTCCAAAAATATCCACACTTATATCAAGTTGCAAAGAGTGATCATGTATAGAATGAACAAGAGGGTCATAGTATTCCCTTGCAACAATTGAAGAAGAATCATCTCCATCAAAGAGAAGATGTATCCAATCAATAGTATCTTCTAAATCTAAAATGTGGGACTCAATAAAAAATCCACCAATGTTTGTCAAGCACTCATCCCAAGTAGATGTAGTTGGAAGGATGAGTGCAGGATCATGGGGGTAAAAAAAGTGGCGATATGACCCAAAAGTGGTTTCAATGAATTTTTTTATTCCAAATTTGACGAAACAAAAGTGGTTTATTGATAAAATAGTCAAATTCCCATCAATATAAGATATGACTTATTTGGAATTAAATAGATAATTATTGTTGATTTTCTAGATGCATTCTTACTAAAGTCCTAATCGATAGGCTGATTGAAAAAATCTATAATTCTAAAACAATTTCATATTTTTTGAATCTAAAATATGCAACACATTCTATGTTGCCCATACTATAGTATAAAAATAGAAAAAGTGATTTTCATAAATTTTTAACCAAGTTATGGTGGTCAAACAAACAAGTTTTAATATTTTTTAAAAGAATCTAATAGAAAATTCATAACTAATTATTTACTTGCAAAATAATTATAAAAAGAATGTGGCACATCCAGGAACGTGTCCTCTACTTATATTGAAAGTTTCAAAAAAAAATTTGCTCGTACTTAGGTTGGTCAAACATACACCTGCTTTTTACTTTTTCCCTAAAAATTTAGTACTACTATAATGAAATTTCAAAATTTCACCAAACAAATTTACTTTTTTCCAAAAGAGGACTAGTATCTTAGAACTACGTTCAATTTGCTACAAATTTTGTTGTTACATATTTTTTAAATTATGTTAATAACCTTTTCAAATTTTTATGTCAAGTTGCCTAACTTTTTTTTTTTGAATTTTCATTGCCACTTAAGGGCCTAGTTTGGACCCCCATGATCCTGCACTGACTCGGAAGATGATGTAGATCCTACAACACTAAATCATTAGAGACCAAACTTGTGCCAATATGAGCATCATCAAATGTAATAGATGATGGAGGAGATTAAATACAAGGCTCAAGAATGAGATCGGATGTGAGAACACACAAGTTAATATCTCCACTAATTCATGATTCACATTAGAAGTGTGATCAACAAACAAAGGAACAATGCCACCATTAGAAGAAAAATATGTAAAGGCATATAACCAAGATGAATGATCAACCATCCTAGTAGAAATAATCTCTCTACTATGCAAGTCTCGAATGATGATAGAATTAGGAGTGAACTCCACAGTCCTCCCATCTCCACCATATGTAATCTGATATATGGAAAGAATATTGTTTATCAAATGAGGAACACACAAAAATCCTAGAAAGTGTTTTCCCTAAAACTCATAGACCCATGTTCCTAAGTACACTCATGTATGTATTGTTTCCCATTAAAATAGGAGACATAGTACAAGGCTCAAAAGAAGAAAACATAAACTACAAAGATGCCATATGATGAGATGCTCTTGAATCTAGAAGCCATATCCCTAATCTATGACCTGGAAAATCATAAAGAGCTTTACCTGTAGTTTTATGTTTTTCCTTTTTATACTATTTTGAAGAAGAAGAATCTAAGGTGACTCAAACATTCTAGGAGGAAAATCAATCTGATTCTTTTTTATAAGATGTTTCAACTCATCAATATACTTCTTATATAACAGGAATGTTCATCATGCCCAAACTTCCTACAATATGGACATGTATACTTCTCCTTCTTAGATGATTTATCTATGGAGGAGGATTTATTCTTCGGTTGATTTGAATGTGGATTGTTCTTTGTTTTCCTTCGCTTCTTATCAGTATTATTTGATTCTTTCACTTGACTAACTAATAATGCTTGAGATTTAGAAGATTTGATGAGACCCGTCGAGATAATATTTTATTGCTCATGTATCAACATCTCAAAAAATGATGCAAATGAAGGTGTAGTATATGCAGATCCCATAGTCAACATATGTGTATGAAAGCTAGAAAAAAAAGAAACATAATTAGGACTGGAAGTTTGTTCAATGAATTGTAGACCTACTGAATGTCCTTCTTATCAATTCCCATGCTTTACATTGCTCTTTTAGATCATTAACCTTAGTGATGTAGTCTTGGATGTTTTCAAATTTCTTTTGATCAACGATCATTAATTTATCATCAATTTGATAGCCCTTACTTCATCTATAGAACCATATAATGTTTTCAATTTATCCCAAGCCTCATGAGAATTCTTGGATGCTTTAATTTTGAACAATAAATCTTGAGAAACTAGTCTATGAAGACATCCAAGACCTTTGGTATGTTCAATAATCTATTTTATCTTTTTCTCATCATCTGTAGGTTCAGGTACACCTTATTTTCAACATATAGAGAGTGACCTTCATTCATTAGTATACTCCATGTATGTTGATGCCATGTTGAATAATTATATGATGTTAGCAAAGGAACCTTAGAATGATCCATGAAAATGAAAGAGCAGAAGAAAATAGATCAAAACAATGCACCAAGAGACTCCTCCAATCAATCAATAGTCCCCCCAATAATATGTTTGGTACTTTATATGTAGTGTAATTACAATGCTAGTAGTGTGTTCCAGATTTACAATGCCAAGATGGATCAAAGATGGAAAGATTAAAAAATATCTTAGAATGAGATCCTCAAACTAAAGGTAACCTCTCCCAATATGATCTACACTAAAAATGAAGCCTTCCCAAGTGAACAAAACTTCTCCAAGTTACAGTATGCCTAAACAATCAACTAGAATGCAAAGTTGTCGAAATATGAATAAAATATACCTAGTCTTGAATTTGGGAAAAGTGCATGAATAAAAATGTAGAGCCTCCTCAATACCTTTACAATGTCGCGCAAGAATCACAAAAATCAAAGATTGTGGCAAAAAAATTTGAGCTCGGGAGTCCAAAATGGAAAATTTGACTTAAATTAGCAATAAAATTCACATGAGGAAAAATATAAAAAATTTCTTACAACACTATGAAGTGCTCATAACAAGATTTTCATCGATATCTCATTTGCAAATTTTTGACACCTAGGCAGAAAGGTCTGCTCTATGGAAAAAAACTACCCTAGATTTGGGCACCTAGGGGTAAAAATAAGCTCCAAAGGCTAAAAATTTATTCTCCTAACATTGCTAGAGAAAGATGTGAGTTATGGGAATTGATGACCAATCAAATTCCTCATGTTGATTGGGTTATTGGAGGGGACTTTAATATGGTGGAACATCATGCTAATCGTAGTTGAGATAATCATGTTAAATAAAGTAATGAGGAGTTTGACAAATGAAGTTTTGTCATAATTCTCTTGGGGTTATAGACCCTATTAATAAAAAATGTCAAGTCATAAATTCAATTGGTTCAATTGGACGGATTGTAGGTTGGGTACTGATAGGAAATTTAGCCATTTAGAGAAGTTTTATATCTCCTCCAACCTACAACTGATCCAAGAATTTGTGGGGAATCTTGTGAAAGTTGACTACTCCACTACTCTCTCAGACCATTTCCCTATTATTTGTGAGTTTACTAGAGAAAGTTCTATTAATGTAGATTCTCAGCTTTTCCCTTTAAACTTAATACTTCTCATCTTAAAAACCCTCTTGTGTTGATGTTGTTGTCTACATTTGGAACTCCATCTCTAAGCCAAAATAAGGTGAATCTTATAAGGAATGGTGGTAGGCTGCTATTTCCCAATGTGCAGATTTCTTACATGCTTTTGGTAAGAGAGTGGCTTGGCAGTGAAGATGTAAAGAAAAATATCTACAAGGAAAGCTAGAGATGAATAGGAAGTTACTTAATCATAATCTAGATAACAATAATATCCAAACTTCCATAGCCACTATTGAAACACAATTTCATAAACTTGATATGTATAGGGGACAAGGAGCTAAAATTAGGGCCAAATTGCATTGGTTTAAAGAGGGTAACAAAGGATCTAAGTTTTTTTTAACTAATTAAACCATAAGCATAAAAATGAGTATATTGGATCAATACAAGATGAGAATGGAAAAATTTATACAAACCCCCAAGAGATCAAAAATATATTCCAAGATTTTTATGAGGAATTTTTTAGAGAGGAATCTCATTGGAAAGATGCTCAATTTATTTTAGAAGACGTCCTTAAAGAAAAAATTCCTAGAAAGGTGGACCAAGAGTACAATCACTTTCTTGATCGTGACCTCTTTATTGAAGAGTTGGAACATGCTATTTTTTCTATGGCTCCTAACAAAAGCCTAGGGATTGATGGGTTATCAATTGAATTTTACTAAACCTTGTAGAAACATATTAAGGAATATTTTTATCTAGTGTATTTGGAAGCTATGAATCAAGGGTTGTTGGAGTCAGATATTAACAAATTTCTTATCAAGTTTCTACTGAAAGGGGAAAATTCAAACCTTATCTCTAGATGGAGACCTATTACATTGCTCAACACCTCTTATAAAAATATTGCTAAAGCCTTGGCCACTAGGATTAAACCAGTGGCTAAAGGGATTGTTAGACCAAAGCAAATAGGGTTCCTTAGTGGCAGATTTATACTTGATAATTTAATTTTGGCTTGGGAAACTAGTGAGTGGGCCCAACAAATAGGGTAAAATGTATTGTTGGTAAAGCTTGATTTTGATAAAGCCTATGATAAGATGTAGTGGAGATTTATTATCAAGATGTTGTAGTGGTTGTGATTTTTCCCAAAATTATGTAAGCATGTTTAAATGCTTTATTGAGGAAAATTATCAACTGGTGATCAATAATTCTCTATCTAATACTTTCCCTTTATAGTGGTCAATTAGATAAGGTTAACCTCTATCACCATTTCTTTATGTTCTAGTTGTTGATGCTCTTGGTTATCTACTAGAAAAATACAATCAAATGAATATGATTTAAAAGGGAATTTCTATTCCTAACAATGTGGTTGTGTTAAATTCACACTTTACTGATGACAGTTTTCTCTTTATTGTAAATTCTAAATAAAAAAATAGGAATACTCAATAGGTTTTAAATGTCTATTGTGAGGTTTCAAGCTTGAAATTGGCTCATCAAATTTAACTAAATTCATAATGATCCAATCTGATCTAGTTCTCGATTAGATTCCTAAGGAATGGAAACAAATAAAATGTGGACAAATTACAAGGTATCTTGGTGTACCTTTTGGATTAGGGGTCACAGTTCATGATATGTAGAATTGGTTTGCTAGCAAATTGAAAAAGAGAATCTTTAATTGGGGAAATAAATTCCTATCTTTAGCTAACAAAATACAAGTGATATAAATCAAATATTTCTAGCCTCCCATGTTTATTATTCCTCATGTTGGATGCCCTCCAAAAAAGGCTATGGAGACTTAAATAAACTCATTTTCCAATTCTTGTGGTCAAGGTGAGATAGAAAAATGGGTTTTAGGGCCTCCTCTTGGCTACATTGTATACAACCTGAATGTAGAGGGAGGTTGGGACTTTTGGATCTAAAGACTCAAGGGATTTTCTCATCTTCCAAGAAGATAATAAGAGTTGTGTTAGGAGAAGAGCAATAGAAGATTTTGGTTAGGTATCATATTTAACTAGCTACTATGAATAACAAGTGGAAAAATGCAAGATGGCTAGATAAAATTCTACTCGCTCAATTTTTTTGTGTTAAAGCTTCTTTCCTATTCCAATTTATATGGAAGGCTTGGCAACAAATTTGCAAGTTTATAAATTGGAAACATAATTCTTTATAACATGGTTTCATCTTTGCTAAGTATTCTTTTATTTGGTGGGACAAGCTTGTTCAATATCATGGATAACCACTTGCTATCAACTTTCCTAAACAATTTCTCTATTTCGTCAAAAAAGGAATGTAATAGTTTAATGATATTTAGAACTTTGATTCCATAGATTGGGCCAACTAGCAAGATGCCAAGAATTTCTTTAAGTACTCTAAATAATAGGTTTAAAGGATTCATGGTTTTTGTGAAATTTTTGGTTCCTATAGAGCTCCTTATGAAAAATTTCACATCCATACACTGTAGATTCTTCAAGGATTGGTTGTGTATTGACAAATATCCTTTCTCATGGAACCCCTTGAAGAATATCTACTTTAAGCTTCTTCCAAACATAAATTTGAACTTGAGACTTAACAAAAAAAGAATTGTAACTTTCAAGAAAAGAAATGGAGAAGTCTTAGTCCCCAAATTTGGAAGTCCAAAGCTAAGGCTAATGCTCAAATTTTGGCTTGGAAATTCTTACATCATAAGTTTCCTATAGGGGATAGATTAAGTCATTTGAATCTCCAAAAAAAAAATGCCCATTCTATAAGCAAAGTGAAAACATAAAACATATTTTTCAGACTGTTTCAAAAGTGAAAAAAAGTGGAACATAATTTTTGGATAGTTTCTTGTAGTTTTTTTATCATGATTTATGATGGAAAGAAATAATATATGGTTATATACTTCATAATAATTTAGTTCCTGATACTGTGAGACAGTGTATTTTGTTGCATTTATGGAAGATTAGATGTTTAGCAATGTTTTCTATCCACATTTTGCATTAGGAAATAGAAATTTTAATGTTTTACTTTGACATCATGTTCTAATTCATCATTTTATGTTCAAAGAAAAAGAGGGGGCTCAAAGATGGTGATTTCAACAAGAAGTTGGAAAAGATTAAACATTATTTTTTACAGCTACCAAGGAAGCATTAGCACCAACAGTAGAAACCCCCCCATAATGTTGAAAAGGGAGAGCCAACATAGGTACACTGAAATTTTATGAAACCAAGAAGTCCATGTAGGAGAAACAACTTGCAAATAAAAGGGTGTACAAACTAATGCACATATGCATGAGGCAAGAATCACCAAAATTCACTATTGTCGTGGAAGGGAAACTCACTTGAGAAAGGTGTGATGGAAAACCAACAGAAAACATCAACCAGGCCCCATGACACTTTATATCATAGTGCGAGTACAAAAGGCACAATAGGATGTGCAAAAATTCTCAAACCATATACACCAGAATGTCACTTGATCTTAGTGTGTCTACAAAAGATAATGTGCATGAAAAAGATGTCTATAATGTCTGGAAATAGAACAAGATACTAGAAATACAAATAGAAAAGAAAAAAAAAAGATCCCACACAAACAAAAAATTTCCAGCAGCTAAGGCATCCAAGTAATTCACCAGAGTACAAAAACACAAAAAAATGAATAAAATGTAGTTGGAGAGAAGAAATTTGGAAAAGTGCATATATTTTTGTGAATATCTCTAAAATACGGTTCCAACGCTGCTAGAATCACAAAAATTAGAGAAATTGGTCAGAAGTTATGAGCTTGGAACTGAAAACAATACCTCTAACTTCAATAGGCTGTATAATGTACCAGTAACAAAAAATAAGAAAAATACTAGTACCACTAGATAGTTCTTGGAACCAACTTTTTGACAATATCTTGTTTGCCCAATTTTGATACCCGAGCAAAAAGTTATGCCCATTTTCCCAATTCTGCCTATTTTACAAAAAAAAGAATTTTTTTTAGACCCCCCAAGGGTTGGGCACTGATTGCCCATATGACCCTAGGTTTTTTTTTGCTTTAAAAAAGAAAAAAAAACAAAAAACAAAAAAAAACAACAAAGAAGATTTTAAATTTTCTCTTGTAATCCCAGTTGAAGAAAAAACTTCATAAATCAAGAAGGGGTTCACTAAATCCATGCTCTGATACCATGTTACAATTATGAAAAAAATGAGCCACAGGATCAAACAACAAACAAAGACACCTTCCACACAAGAGATCTACAAATAATATGTGCAATATTCCTCAACAAGAAAAAACTACATAAGAAAGAGACTATCAAAAGATATGAAAGCTCCAAGAGATAATACAATGAGGGTTCAGTGCTATATAGGACCAACTCTAAATGTAAAGGGATTAGATCAGGACAAGTTTCAACATCACATACAATGAGACAAAATGATCTAATAATAGCTTACTTCAGTTAACATAGAAAAATAGTTACTGAATAAAGAACTCCTAAGTTTAGCTTAAGTGCATGAGAATAAATTAGACTAATAAAATTATTAGCTAATACATGATTATTCTATCAGTTGATAACTTTAATATATACTTCCCAAAATACCATACCCAAAGCCCTTATACTTCACATCTACCACTTATTTTCACTTATTGTTCAACCTAAACTATCTAGCTTCATAAAAAATATATTATGAACTATATTATTTCTATTTTGGAATGTATAAAATTGGCCCATCATTCTTAGCAATAGATGTTTTCATCATAATCAACTTTACTAAAGCATATGATCATATTGAATAGTTATTTATTCTAGCCATGCTTCAAGCTCTTTGATTTGGCTCTAATTTTCTTTGGTCAATTCAATTTTTATTTTATGGATGACTCATCTTGTCTCACTATTAATCATTGAAAATTGTCCTCTTTTTAAATTTATAATCCATACACTAAGGATTTTTCCTTTCTTGAGTTCTATATGTTCTTATGGCTAAAGGATTTGGCTATTTGTGTGGCAATACAATTACTAGCAAAGGGTTAAATGCATTTTCCTTTCTAACTCTAATCTCTAGCTTGTTAATGAATATTTAAACTTAATGAATCCTTTCTTACTCTCTTGAAAGAGAACTTGATAATATGATCCATTCCTTAAAGTGCTTTTGTAGATACCTCAATTTTTCCATACCTGACCATATTTGTCTTTACCCTATTTTAGCCATTAATTAAAAAAAAAATGTTATTTATTTCATTAATTGATTTATCCCTAACCTTTACCCCTCACCCTTAATTAAATAAATACATATTTATTTC
Organism: Sequoia sempervirens; assembly: GCA_007258455.2. Classification (NCBI taxonomy): domain Eukaryota; kingdom Viridiplantae; phylum Streptophyta; class Pinopsida; order Cupressales; family Cupressaceae; genus Sequoia; species Sequoia sempervirens. The sequence continues at coordinate 27,337 of VDFB02020216.1, forward strand.
ATTAAATTTAACCTTATTCCCCAAATGGTCCAACTAAATTAATTAATTAATACCTAATTAATTAATTGATTTAGTGCAATTAACCTCCATTACTGTTTCCTCTTATATTTAAATCCATGTCATCTTTAATCCTTATTCATTTAATCCTATCCATTAAATCCATCCACATGTTCATAAAAAATCTAAAATTTCCATCACTTAAAAAGTGCTCCTACCCCCTCATGCTCCCATATGTGTGAGCATGCAAATGTCATTTCATAGCCACCCTACTTCTTAGACTTTTCCCTTTCATAAGACACCCTATTACTTACACATGATGTGCTCACACATGTGTGAGAATTCCTAGTTCTTACACAAATATTCCCCTTGTGACACTTGTTACAAGTCTAAGCCTTTAATCCATGCCATCATCTTCTTCAAATCCTAACCCTCCATTAGCAATGCATATTGACAATTGATTTTCCTCATGGAAAATATATAAATTGGAGGCCTTCCCTTCCATTTGATCATCTCTTCATATCTTAACTACATGTCCATTTTCCTATTCATCTTCAACCTATAGTTATGTTGTTGGTATAAATAAGTAACCACATTCTACCCCTCAACACATCACAAAAAGCAAATCAATTGGAGCATTGGGTGTACTCCATTTCTACTCAATCAGAGGAGTAAAGAATAAACAAGGTAAAAGGATCCATTATTACTTTAAATCATTTATTTTCTTATCCTTTTTTTATTTTTCTTGTCTTCAATTTTAATACCTTTTGAATTACTGCCAGCTCTGGTATTTAGTGGCAAAAGACTCAATGTTACCATTAATATTCTTGACCAAACGGGCTCCTAGCTTGATTCTTTTGGTTGGAAATGGAATAGTCATGTAGAGGTTTTTATATTTTTAGGTATTATTTTTTCTCTCTAGTCCTCCTCTATGCTTCTTTGGCAAGTCATTTTGACTTGCATTGAGACAAAACTAAACTTTTGAATTGAAAAGCCTCTTTCTCTAACTAGGAAATTAAAAAAATTGTTTGCGGTGATCCCACAATAGTAGTTTACAATTTTTTGCCAAATTCGACACTAAAATAATTTTTTTTAACTAAATCTTCACTTTCGAGCATTTATAGCAGCTTAACCATGAGGAATTTGAAGATGATGCAAACTACAGTTTCATGACATTTTGTCTATAGATTCTAAATATATTTTTTTCAAAAATTTTGGAATTAGATTGAACTGCTTTTTCCATCTCCCTCGAAAACTAGTTGTTTTCAGAAAACAACATTTTTAAAAAGTGACGCTCACCGTATAACACATAAATTTTTTTCCATGAAAGATAAAACTATAATTCTTTAAAATTTAGATTTGTAACTCTAATATCTAGTGCTTCCACTTGGTTAGATAGTTTTTTATTGAATATTTTTTCTTTAATCAAGTTTTGAATTCAAACCAATCATAATTCAGACATAGTACGACCGTATAATCCATAACTTTTTTTGTATGTATCGAAATTCTTTTTTTTTTCTTTGTTGGATCAAGGACTTCAATATCAGGTGCACTAATATTTTTTATTTTTTATTTTTTAATAATCAACTATTTTTCCACATGTGCAGAACATAGAGCTTGATTTTTGGTGAAAAACCTACATTCACGAGAAATAATAAATAAATATAATAATAAAATTAAATTTATTTAAAATTATACTTTTTAGCAATATTATAATAAGGAATACATAATTACAAAAAATAAATTTTAAATGAATTCATTCGATCCCCCAAAAGGTAAATCAAAACTGGTCTTTTATCAACATTTTGATAGGTGTAAAGGAGACTCTTTTATAGGTATGGTTTAAAACTAGCGGGGTTCTATCCAAGGGTTTTTGATTTAAGGTAGTTTGATCAAACCCTCTTCAATTGGAATTCTTTAAATGGAACTTTTTAAAGCTTAAATCATTATATTTTCTAAAAATATGTGATTTCAACAAAAATCATATCCTCCCAGAAATTGTAAACCAGCTTTGTGGGATCACCCTTTGGAGGTGTTTGTGGCCACCCATATGTATCATTATTCCTACAAGACTCCCTCAAAATTTTCTCATAAAAATTTTGAGAGAATGTTGAAGGAATTAACTTGGGCCTCCTTAGAGCGAGATAAAGGGTTTCATCTAGTTGCCTAGGGATTATGTTTCCTTTCATGTGACTTTGGTGGGTTTGACATTATCAATACTCATATATAGGGCTTGGCCTTGTGTGCCAAATGGGATTTTTTGTCCTTCGAAAGTAAAAATGTGTGGAACGTTATCCTCAAACATATTGCTTCTATTTTATTTTACGAAAAGTAGGCTTACCAATTCCAAAGATTTCACTTCATCCTCATCATGAAGGCGCCTATACAAATTCAAGGAATTTGTGTATGGAAAGATTGGGGAGTCATCAAGTTGTGGATTATTTGAGATGTGATGATTTTATGATTGAAATCTCCATTAAACGATAATTAATTTGGTGATCTAACATGATTACCTACTCAAATGAACCTCTTACCAAATATTTTTAGGTTCATGTGTTAACTTTTTTTGAAGGGAGAGGTTCATTTTATTTCAAACCTCTTTTCTGTTGCCATTAAGAACTAGTTATCTTGGGAAAATTTTAAATACAAATATAAGCTCGACAATCAATATTTAGGATCCTTTCAAAATTATTATACAATTTGTGCCTCTAGAAATGATCCATAAGGTTGGGAATCAATGTACTAAACCTTGGTGAAAGGATTGGAACTAGTCTCTAAAAACTCCTTTGAGGAATTAGAAACAAACCCTTTACAAAGTATTGTTGGCAAGTTCTCATCACCTAGGTGGACCATGGTTCTAAAAGTAAATTTTAGGTGAAACCTCTAGTCCACTACCACTTTTAATGACAACACAAGTTTCAAGCAACTTGGTTTTCCATTTTAGAGTCCAAAGTGGCTAATTTTCCTTGGTGTGTCTTGTACCAAGATATTCTCATTAGATCTCATCTTTTCTATTTGGGGTTTCCAACCCCATCTATCCTTTCTATGGATTTGGAATCTCTCAAGCATCTCTTCTAATATTTCCCATGGACCCAAGCTATATGGAATTAGATACACAATTTCTTCAAGTCTTTCTAGCTAAAACTTTATTCCTAACATTTGATTCTTTTGGGTGACTAGCCTAAGATGCCCACCATATTTACACAAATTTGACATGTCTTAATAGTGAAAATTCTATTCAACACATGGAAAGATAAAACATGTTGCATTTTTATTTTATTTTATTTTTAATTGGTAAGGAGGGTTTATTTAGATTGGCCCCACACCAATGAAGGTGACAAGGGGGACCTCCTCCTCTTCAGCATATTCAACTTAGAAGCCACAATGGAATTCCAAGAACCGCTACTTAGAGTTCCAACAATAAATGTTACTTTTGGGGATTTCAACATGGATCTCTATTTTGAGAACCTTATGACCTTGCTGTTGGACTCAAACAACACTGAGAGGGGGGGTGAATCAGTGTTCTACAATTTTAACGTTATTAATCTCTTCTTTTTAGTACCTAAAACATTCAATCAAATGAAAGATGCATGAACATAGAACAACAAGCCACAACACCATAACACAGATTTTTACGTGGAAACCTGGTTAAGGGAAAAACCACGGTGGAGGTCAATTCACGATGTGAGTACTCAAAATATAAGTGTTTTACAAAATGGGAATGCACTTGCATTCAGGCACACTGCCTAGAGCTCACTGCCTTACAAAAGATTTGGATTACAACAAAAGGTTGAACTGATAAAGTAGTATCTACAAATGCCTGATTACAGTTCCGATTAGGATCATAGATTAGATTCTGGACCTTCTGTCTGATTCTGCACTTCACTCTGCTCTGCCTTAATTCGCTTTACACATATCGAACTCACACATATGCCCCCCAAAATGAATTAACAGATCTCATATATATATATTCATTATCAAGAATTCAATTGTTATATGTCGGCTTCAAGAAAATAGAAAATATCTTTCATCTGTCAGCTCAAATCATGAACAACATTTAATGCACATCCACCAAAGTCGGCCATAGCATAGTTAGGACCTAAAACAAAATCTCCAATACAAAAATACTTTAAACAATTCCACCTAAAACATCTGCAACACCCAATATTCACTTAGTCGACCTTCATATACTAATGAACAAAAAATTGAATAACTGGATCTCCTAACTTGTACACCACTTGATGCGATAGCACAAAACTCGAGAATAAAACATTTTAGATACCCAACGACCTTTCCTAAGACCCACAATCAAAACTGATAAACCGATAATGCAAACTACTTGACATATTCAACTTCAACCAGATACCCTGTTCTTCAATATGCCTTCCGGTATAGTCAGATACTACAGTGTGAATCGAATCAATGACTTCAGTTGCCATCAATGACAACACTAGAAGTCATATGCCAACACTTGCCATTTAAGCATAACCCCGTTGACAATATATTGCATTATTTTTAGAAACTACAATGAATGCTCATTTTTATATGTATACTAAAGCTATTATATGTCTAATGTTATGCTATAGATCTAAATCTATGCCAAGAAAGTGGTTGTAGAGATTTCTTATATATGCAAACACTTATTAAGAACTAGTCAAATACCCCATCTATTATTGCTCATGTATTACCTTCTCCTACCACTCGTAAGGATGCTTTTCCTCCACATAAGCATTATAGTGGCTATAACCACAATGCATGTTCAAGAGACGACTCTCATTGGTCTCATGGATCCCTTCAATGTCAATGTCACAATTGCTCTCCCCCATCACATGGTTAGTTTTCTTCCTCTCAATATGGTTGTGGCCTCCCTAGCTTGCATGATAATGAAAATTTTTCCTGGATTAAACTTGCTATTTTCACTATTCACATAACTCTTATTGATCAAGAAGAAGAAAAGAACAAAGATAACACCATCATGAATTGAGCGCCCATTCTTGATGGTTGGGGTAAAGCCCTTAATAATTACCCTCCTCTTCTTCCCACCAATATAGCTCTTATTATATAACAATGTCACGCCTCCTTTTATTTTTTGACTTCAACCTTGACTTATAGGGATGCCTTCATTCCACCCATGTTTTGTGTGAATTGTTTATTATATTTTTATATGAAAGTCATTAATCATTAAAACAAAATCTATCTGTTCTAAATTCTATAGTGCCCACCTTAAGATTTTTATGGGTGCGTATGTATGGCATTGTTTGAAACGGATTTGATCTGCTATGTTCCAGAAGGGATTGTGATTACGACCATTAAACAGACTCGTCTGATTCAATAAAGAAAACACAAGGCTGTGGACCTTGTGCATGACGGCGAGGCTCAAAGTCGCGTTGGAGACAAAATTAGAAATACCCAGTAGTTAAATTTAATATGAGAACAAACACTCTTTGTCAAAAACATAGAATTGGTAGAGAATTCGACAGAAGCAATCGAATTTGTTATTATGTGGAAAACTAATACTAGTAGTGTCATCTTTCAGAGCAGATAAACAGCAATTGATCAACCAGCGCGCGTTTTAGGTAGAAGAGGTTATTCTTATTGAAAGTTCTAAGCATGTAATGTAATTAGAAAATCCAATTCTATCTTTTGCATGCAAAGGACAAAAATAACCCATCCGAAACAAATAAGAAAACACTACCCAGCTACCCCAGAAGAATTCTCACCGACCACCGTCTACGTCTCTTTCAACGACGCTGCATTGGTTGCATGTGAAGAGCCGCCCTAACTTTTAGTGCTCGCCGGTTATGATTAGGACACCAAGAAACTGGAAAGTGGAAGCTTGTTACATTAGCTAATAGCCTGGTTTAGGGCTCATTTATTGTTAATAGTTTCAATTATGGAAAGGATGACGTGAGGAACAGTAATGGGAAGGCGAAGAGATGCTTCCGTGCCTCCGCCTCCAACTAATGCCCATAGTTTTCTCTGTACTAAGAAAAGCGACTGCTTTGATTCCTGCCGACGGTGCTCATGACAGCTGGGTGGAAAGGAGATGGTGGGAGTGGAGAGGTGCTGGCGGCTCTCTCATTTCCGCGGGCCTACACAAAAGCTTTTTTGCTTCCTGGGTTACACATTGTAGAACCATGACTCGTAACTCGGAATAGCCGTCGAGCTTTTGTATTTACCTAATCTAAGAATATGAGAAGGCTGTAGTTTCAGTTGTATTTCTTCTCATGAAGGCCATCTTCATGTCTATATGATAGATGTGATAATGCGGCGAGTTGCATGATGAGTCACACCTCCAAACCTTAGTTATAGATAGATAAGAGGCCAATCCACATTTCAAAAAAAAAACAAAGCTTCTACGATATTCCAGTCAATGGCTACATGTAGACAAAGTTAGTCCGCACAACTACTGACCCTTCTCCCCTATCTTTGATTTTTCTCAATGATTTTTAAGTTGACCCATGAAAGAGGTTTGATTCAAGGAAACCCATTTATTTGTCGAGTTGACAAACTTCTAGATGACACACCGTCTTGGTAGCTTTAACTATGAAAAAGATGAAGGTGATCTAACTTTTTGACATGGATTCTATCAAATTATCTGTATAAGACCCGTCAATTTTATCACTTGGGATCAACCTTGACACTTGAGACTTAATTGCATGGATTATGGGCACATATAGACTTGGGCACAAGTATTAAATTGAGAGCATGTCATTTCTTCATCATTCATTCTTACATTACTAGCACCCCTAAACTCATATTTAAAATGTATATATTACTCTAATTATTAGATAATTTAAGTTAATTCATGTGTTTATTGAATGTATTTATTTAATAGAATAGATATTTTAATTATTTTAGAAAAAAAAAAATTCCTTACATTTTGATGAACCCCGTTCTTGTAGTTTATAGGGTTTGTATCTATCTTTGTTTCTTATGTATCATATTTTAGTTAGTGTTTTCCATACATTACAATATACTCATTTGATCCTACCTACCCACCCTTGGGTCGATATCATCATCTCTTTTCATAGATCATTTTCCTTAGCAAATATGCATGCATATATTTATGATTTTGACACGTTCTTATCTTTTATGATATATGATCATTTCATCCTTGTTACTCTCATGATATTTTATCCTATGTGTGAGGATGGGTTTTGTATATGAAACTATTACTTTATCATGCAATTTATTTTCCTTCCTTTATTGATCTCATTAGTACCTATTATATTTTCTTTTAGACATACTCCGCTTCCACATAAGTTTTATATTAATTTTACTAGAACCGTTATTTGTGATGATGATGACCAAATGAGCAACACACCTAAGTGGATGGGCATTGACAATATCACATCTTAATCATGAAAGGAAGAAATAGTGTAGACTTTGCTTCCTACACTAAACTTTGAGGGGAGCTATGTACAAAAATAAGATCTTGTACCTATAGAAAAGAATAAACAATGATATTATACCACAGTAATATGATTTGCATGGGAAAAACCCTTTCAAGAGAAAAAAAAACCCACTCTCCAAAGAAAATAACTATATTAATTAGAAAATGTGAAGTTGCAATATACGTATTAGGCTTATTCCTCTACATGACTATCATGAACAATTATATTATATAGAGAAATCTCAATAGCATAAATATACTTGCAAATAAATTAACAATCCATACTTGGCTCTAATTCAAGCACCCAATATGAATGAGATCCAATATAGGACACCACAGGTGGAAAACCATAAATGATGGGTCAAAGAATTTGGTGTGTAGAGTTGTAGTTTCCAAATAACTAAAGCTATATCTTTCCCTAAGTATCAGGGGTTTCAAACTTAGGGAAAAGACCTCATAATTATGATCAAGTTAGGTATCAATGGACCAATTTACTAAGGTTGGTAACACATTTGAATTTTTTCTTTACTAAACCAAGGGTCTTCCCTAAGGTCATTGCTACCAATCATACCTAGTGTTCAACATAAAGCAATGCTGAGAGGGGGAAATCAACATATATTAAAATTAAAACATTCCCATTTGCAAATAACACATCTCATCACATGAACTAAAAGAACAACATAAAGGAAAACATGCACCACACCATAACACCAAGATGTTTATGTGAAAAACCCAATGAGGGAAAACCACGATGAGAGTTAACTCACAATAAAAAATATCACTGCTTAAAAGGTTTTACAATGTAATTTAAGGCTCACTACCTATTGACTTGCACACACTAAAGTAGAGACAACTTAAGGGGAAAGATATAAAGGACCTGATGAGACTCACTATCTTAGAGTAGGGTAAATAAGAATTATCATAAGAAAACTAAGACTTAAACTGCTACTGATGAGACATATGACTTATCTTGATATTGCAATTCCCTTTTTTCACATTTACATCTTTATATAGATTTCACACACTTCATGTTTATCATTTTTCTAAACATGCATCCATCACTCTTTACAAATGATTTGTCCTTCTATAAATATCCTCCACAACAATACAAAACTTCTAATTAGGTTGGCTCTAGGATGACCCTTAGAAGTAACAAATGATATTACATAGGCCGACATCAAAACGTATCTAAAGTGAAAGAACCTTGATTGTGGATCAACACATGCTATGTTGAGGCCTAGGGGTATTTCCACACATTCTCCAAAATAATATGAACTGATTAGGATCAACTATAAATGAAGAAAACAAGTCATGTCAGCCTGATTAGTACAAAATTTAAAGCTCTGGGTGAAGCCACATAAGTGGTTTACACTTTTGTGGAGGAAGGAAATTTTGAAATTTCCACACTCTTCATAGAAAAGTGGTTCGGCTGAACCATATGGCTCGACCGAACCCATGGCTCGGCCAAACCCAAAACTGAGCCAAATAAAAAAACATATTAAGGGGGTTCGACCGAACCTTGGTTCGGCCGAACCCCCTTAATATGACAAAACCAAAAAAAGTGTGAAAGTGCTTTCACTTTCACACTTTCACTGCGAATTACCAGTCACTGTCCTTGCGTGCGGCGAAGATAAACCGAACGGCGACCCAACAAAATTTCTCACCAACGAAAGCAAAGTTCGGGTCGTTTTCTTCAAACTTCATCATTCCAATTCGCATATTGACCACTATTGAGCACGAGGTATTTAAAATTCCTTTTTTTTTAAGTTCAAAATGCATGTATTTGTTTAATTTTGAAACCCTATATGCAATTTTTTTTAAATTTGTTGAATTCAAATTGCACTTGTTTGAACGTTTTTAAAGCATTTTTAATAGTATTTTGCTTCCCCGTTTTGCATAATCCAAAGGTTTGAGTAAGGAAAAACGAGTTTCCTCCGAAAATTAGTGCAAAAAAACATTATAATAGCTCTCAACATAGTCTAAAAAATGAAGATAAATACATTCCTAAAGACTAGAAATGTAGGGTTAAGCTCACAAAATAATTTTAAAACTACAAATTTAGGGTCAAACTTGTAGATGAAAATGCAAATTTCATACATGTAGGAGTGAACCGTGAAAGTCATAGCTTGATTTGTTAAGGTATTATAATATTAAATCTTATAAAAAATCAAGAATCATATCATTGATAACATTGTCTTCATGTAGTGTGTACAAATTGAAATATAATTGACTAAAACTATAAGTTACTCTTATTGAACAATTTCCTCATGTAGTGTGTATAAATGGAACCATTGATTGAAAATATAAATCAAACCATCAAGAACAAAGACTTGATTGTGTCTTCATGCCCTCAATTAATATCATTTACAAAGTTTGGTCTTGGAAACCATAAAATTAACAATTACATTCTCTACCCTATTATTTGATGTATTATAATGCAATTTTCTATACTACCAAGCAAATTCAATGGTCACAAGTTTGTAGAGACACTCTAGAAAAAGGTCTATCATGTGTTTAAAATACTATTCATATTGTAACACTAGAGATTCTAAGTAATATGAGAATCCCTACATAATTTTATATAATGTATTTTCATCATCACTAACTATAGTAGACTAGTTTCTATCACTATTCAATTCATCTTCTTTCATTAGTCCATCATGACTTGATTATTCATCCTCCTTTATATTTAGAGAATAAGAACAATATATAGAACCACTACAAAATCTTCACACATATCACTAAAAGTTGATGTTTGGTATAAATGTATCCACATGCAAACAAGAGCCACCTTTGGACATTACTATTATCAAAAGGACAAACCTTATTAGAGCGAGTGCAAAAAGATGTGGGGCCAAAAAGTGGCCACCCCACCTTTTGGCCCCATCATATTAAGTATCAAGCATTAATGTTGAGGTACGCTATTCGAGGAAACTTGAATGATGAGTAAGTGAAGAGAGAGTGGGACTTTATTGTTCACAAAGTGGGAAGAAATAAAAGCAAAGGAAGTGGAAATGGGAAACATGTAGAGAATATGGCAAAAATGGTGGAAATCAAGGAAGGATTAAAAGGAAAAGAAAGAGGGAAAAGGGGAGGATAGAGGCAAAAGGAGGAAGAAGGTAGTGCAAATTATACATTTTTGAAGCTTGTGAAATTCGAGTATGTAAACCTAATAGTTTTTACTTGGTGGTAATGAGGTATGATTTTTTATGAAGGTTCTTTTTAGTATTTTTATATGTAATGTAAGAGAAAAAGCTATTCTTGTATGAAATTCTAGAAATCATGTTAAAAAGCATTAGCTTGTAATTTCTACTATGTGAATGGAAATCTATTGCTCTACCTAGGACATTTAGAAGCTTGTGTTGCATTCATGAAGCCAAACATAGTAGATATTTTTTTTACTTTATGTGTGTTATTGGAGATAGGGTTTTAGTATATAGAACCATACAATAAAATGGGGTAATTCCTTGTTTGAACTAAAAACCCTACTATTTTTTAGTGAAGGGATAGCTAGCTATAACATTTTGACTTTCACTTGTGAGTCTAAACACCCATATGGGTTATTGTTGCTTTGTCTTATGGATTATGGTAGTAAATTCTTAAGATGTATGTAAATCTAGAAGACCAATGTTGAATATTTATTTGTTGATAGGCTAAATAGAGTTAGAATTAGTATGGGTTCATTACATGTATGCCATTCAACATTCATGCACATCATATATATGTGAGAGAGATAGTGATAAAGAGAGATAGAGATAAAGGGTAATATAGATAGATAGAATAAGCACAAACCATTTGCTATGAATATGCACAAAATATTTATATATTGATCTTGATAAGGTCATGAAGACATACATAATACATCATGAAAATATCATATACAGTGACATGAGGCCAACATTGTCTCTTAGACTACAAAATATCACCAATATATATTCATGAAAATAGTTATGAATGTGTCATAAAGATATAAAAGTGTTTATGTATGTGTAGCAAATGCTATTAATGAAACATTATGCCTCTCTTTGCTTGACTAGAAACTGAACTTCGATCCCTTGAATTAGTTATTATCTTGCATTGTGTTGATTGTGTGTGCCCCTAACAATTATGCAACTCAACCTACACACACAAACATATTATAAAATTAGAGATTATACCAAAATTTATAAATAAATAAAATATTGTTTTAAAATGATATTAAAATAATAAACACACTTACAACAAACTAATACTCAACATCATCAACAAAGGGTTGTCCTCAAAAGAGGATGCTTACAAAACAAAACCAAAATGTGTGTGTATCCATATATACATATATATACATGTATGCATACACATATACATATACATACATGTATATACGTATACATAAATATACATACACACACACATACATACATACATACATACATATGTGTGTGTATTTATGTATACGTATATATGTATATATATATATACACATATAGAAAATAAATGTATGTATATACATATATACATGCATATATACATATGTATGTATACATGAATGTGTCTACATATCTACATATACATATATACATACATACATATTTAGATATGTGCATGTGTATGTATACATATGTAGATATATTCACATATACATGAATATGTATGTATAGTACATGAGTAATTTTTTTAATGAAAACCATGTTTAGGAATGAAAATATCCAATCCCTTATGCTTCTAAAGTAAAGTTTGCAATGCTTATGGTTCTTTTGGCCTTATAGATTCTTGAATCATTTTATAATATAAAACCAAAATATAACCTACTTTGGTTCTAATAATTGTAAACCCTTTAGGAATTCTAAATTGTTGCATCTTGTCTTGATTTTCCCACCATTGTTATTCCTTTTGAAAATTTTACAAATTAGGCAAATAATCCTTGCACTTATATAGAGGATCCTTATGTATGTTCTTAAAATTATTTAAGGTTAAATGACTTAATCTAAAATAAAGGCATATACGGCTCTCTTGCAATTGTAACCTCTTTGCTAAAATACTTTGGAACTAATAGGATTCAATTGTGTTTTATGACATAGGTCTATATTACCACAATGATGTATGTATAGGTGTACATTTTAACTTGGTTAGCTTTCCTAGCAAGTTCTTCATTACAACAATCACTCCACCTTGTCACTCAATCAAGCCCACTAGAACATATATTGGAATTTAACCTCTTTCATACTAAAAGAAAAAGTAATCATTAATTATATTTAATTTACCATATAATTTGATCTAAGTAATGCATTTTATAAGATCTAATTGGTGTATTTATAAAAACTATTTTGTGTTTTGGGCATAGGTGGTCCTAGAAAATATGCATAAATAATAAGATAGACTATGGATTATCTTTTAAATATTGTTCACGGTTTTTCATGTCATATTTTTATAGGAGGTCCTCATAATTGGTATTCTTGTATGGTATTAGAGCCAAGCTAGGTGCATTTGACACCTATGTTGTGGCTCAAGGGAGTGTGTTGGAGAAATGATACACACCTAAGTCATAAAAAGACTCATCACAATGTGAGTCATTAGCTCAATAGTAGAGCATCCTAACACCAAATGGGAGGTCCTAAGTTTGAATACTAGTTAGTCCATAGAAATTTCTATAAAAGTCGATCACTAGTACATAAGAAGAAGAATAAGTACCCTTATAATTTTTATTAATACCAACAAATTATCGTTCCTCACATACATAGGCGAATCAATGATTTCAAGCTCATCAACATGTATATGTACCTCAATCTCATGACCCTCATATAAAACCATTTTATTAGATTTATTTAGTGTAAAATATTTAAATTTTCATTAGGAGGAACAATTGAAGGATTGACCCCAATATTAACCCCCTCAACCTATTTTTTTTTTTATGAATCAAATCCTTAATCAATTATTCCTTAATCCCATAAAATGTTGAGTATAATTACAATTAACTCTACAATTTAATAACAAAATTCTTTCTCATTATATCTTTTGGGAATAACTTTAGATTTATCTAATGGCCTAATAGGAGGAAGTGTAATCATGCAAGCACTAAGTAAATTTTGAAGCATATTTTACAAAGGAAAAAGTTGGAGGCTTTAGAGTCATAATTATATTAGAAACATTTATAATGTATAGTTTGTACAATGGCCATTTCCATTATTTTTTACTATCCTTTTGGAAATAATTTTTCTTTTCAAATTTACAAGGGTAGGATGATGTAGATGAAGCATTAGAAGATCCATAATTAAGTGTGGTAGCCTCTAACAACTTTAGTTCTTAACATTCATCTCACTTGCACATGCAAATGTTAAGAATGTATATACTTTGTCGATCCTTGTTTATAGTCAAAAAATATAAAATAATAAACTTCAATCTAACATTCCTAATATTTGCATTGGCCAATTTCAATATTAAAAAATAGACCCAAATGGAAGATAATACTATTAAATTTCATGGGAAGAACTTAGCCAATAACTTATTATCATACACAAAATCCAAATATGTAGCACTAAAACCTTGAATGTGTCATGGGATCTCCTTTAACATTGTGCATCTCAAATCTAGGATCAAAATCCAACAAAAAATGGATGTAAAATTTTTAATAGAAATTGAATTGTGTTTGATTTTTAGCAATAATACGTCAATCTTTTGTTTCCATTAGGTAAGGAATCAACATTACTTTCATCTCAACAAGCCCTTAAACATTAATGTCAAAGGTAGATAGAGGCACACTAGGATTAAGGACATGAATGAAAGTGGCAAGATGAGAAATCGAAAGTGGTGTATAAATTTGTCTTGACATAATAAATGAGTGTGGAGTGACAAAGACTTGCGTAGGAATATCACAGTGAGGGGAACATGGGAAGTGTAAACAAAACTAATGAGAACTAATGTGGAGACAAAGAGAACTATGTGCATCATAATAAGTAAGCATGAGATGAGATCTAGGAAAAAGGAGAGGATAAATTTGGGGAGATTTGGTGGAAGGAGAAATAAACTGCATAAGATAGATAGGAGTAAAACAATAAGGAGGAATACATGAAGAAGAAGCTTGGGATGGAGGAAAATGGCACATCACTCAAAGGGATTGTTGAGCTTATCCTTTTACCTATTTAACTTTAAGTACTTTCTTTCCACATGGCTTATTAATCAACATAGTATATGAAGGAGATCAATGTGCTTATCCTTTTACCTATTTCATCTCTTTGTGTTCCGTGTTGTTTTTAATGTTTTTAATTAGAGTGCAGATGATGTTAATATACATTTAATGATGCATTTTTTATGTTCTATAATTTTTTGATGTTCTCAAGGCTATATAATTGAAATTCATTTAT
>VDFB02020217.1:0-13406 GCA_007258455.2 Sequoia sempervirens
CTCTCTCTCCCTCTATCCCTCTCACTCCAACCCCTTCTCTCCCACTCCCTCTCTCTCAGATCTCTCCCCCCACCCACTCTCCCTCTCAGGTCTCTCTCTCTCTCTTAAAATTCCCCCTGTTGGTGTAATTAATTATTTAATTACACTTACATAAGTTTACTTAGGATATAAGATTCATTCTAGAAGTATTAGTTGGCTTTTCTACAACTTATCTTATCTAGCTAATGCATCATTTCCTAGGTGATTAGTTTTTTAGTTGTCTCATGTCATAGGATTATGACATTTGTCAACATCATGTTCACTACTACATTTCAACCTTGCCTATATAAGGAAGGTGATTGTACTCATATGTAATATACTTTCATACCTCATCATTTGATAGGTCTTAATATCAAGCAAGCTCTTTCTTGCATACTCTCTTGTAGAAGGTTTTCATTGTTTTTGCAAGTGGTCATGGGTGTTGAGCTAATATCTTCAGCTCTTACATGGTATCAAAGCTATATCTTAGTTCTAACATAAAAAAAAATGTGTTTTGATTGATATTAAATAGGTACTGACCTCAATTTATCAATCTCATTTTAGATGTATAAATAGCTTTAAATAAGCTTTAATCTGACATAGTCTTTAGGTCGACTATATTGTTTGTGGTCGGAATTTTATTTTTTCCCTATCAAATCTTGCGGTCACATTAGTGACCAGACACCAGCGGCTGGGCTTAACCAGCACACTCTAAGCGTTGACCGCTTAGGTGGCTGGTGTGGGCCCCATTAATCCATCCCGCCGTTTCCGTTCGCTATTAATACCGCGCAAAGTTTAATTTTTTTAAAGGCTTTTCTCCCGCGCATAGTATACCCATCAACGACAAACAAGTTTCCGACCCGAACCGATTTATTTTGCACGCGTGCTGGCGGCCTACGCCAAAATGGAAGCTCTGGAACAGGCTATGGCCGTCCATCATTACTGCTGGAAATGCTCCGGTAGACATGTAAGCAAAATGTGGAAGCAGAGACATACCTCAAAGAAACGTGGTCTGTTGAATGCTACGATTGCAGGATATACACAAAATGCATTTGTTGAAAATGATTTCGAAACTTTCAATTGAATGTATTTGGCAGGTGTAAAGCCAGACTCCACAATCTTTACCATCATCCACCCTGCCTGTGCCAAAATGGGAGCTTCGGAATGGGGTATGGTCATCCACCACAAGATAAAGGAATGGAATTTTGTCAGATGCAGCTGCAACTCCCCTAGTAGATATGTATGCAAAATGTGGAAGCATAGACAAGGCACGTGAACTGTTTGACAGAATACCCCAAAGAAATGTGGTCATGAAATGCCATGATTGCAGGATATACGCAAAAGGGATTTGTTGAAAAGGCTTCAGAGACTTTCAAGCAAATGCAATTAGTAGGTGTAAATACAAACTCGGCAGCCTTTGCGAGCATCCTCCCTGCCTGTGCCAAAATGAGAGCTTTGAAGCAAGTTATCCAATCAATCAAAGGATAAGGACAGAAGGATTTTGTCTTATGTATAAAGATTAATGGAAGGGCGGTTTTGGTATGATATTATCGTTGGAAATGCTCTACTAGACATATATGGAAAATGTGGAAGTATAACCCCACAACTGAGTTATATATAAACTTCTAATATCTCATTTGGTTCATCATACATATAATTTCTATTGTAATGTTATGCATTAAGTATGTTTTATCATTATTTTTTGAACTATATCATATTTATATCTTGATTTAACAAACTTTATGTTTTGTCATTATAAGAAGTGCTTAATATTTCATTATAGAATTCTTAAATTTTTTTTAGATAATTCAAAAGACATGAATACTCTTACTCTTGGACTAATGTACCCTCTAGGATGCCTTCTTTTTCTTAAATGAAACAGTCCTTGCATTAAGGAGGTTCAAATTTCCACTAGTAAACTCTTCTAAGTGATTTCAACCCATTTCAGCTATTGCAATATGTCTTTGTGAACTAAATTTCAAATAGTTAATTTTTCTATGCTTATGTGTACATAATCATAGTTCAATTAACTTATTTGTCTAATTTGAATCATTAATAACAAGTTCTCTAACTCAAAATTGAACATGGTTACAAGGTTGACCTCATAATTGTGATCTTCATTTACTAAAATGTAAAATAGAAATCAAACATTTTTGTCATCTACCCCACTTTACGCTTTGGTCCTAAGCAAACTATGTACAATCTTTGAATTTGATGCATTGTTCATGTATAAAATAGCACCAACTTGCACTCATTCAATCACATAAAGAATCATTAGTTATTAGAAGAAAAATAATTTAAAATTGCAGTAAAATTCTAAAATCAAGAAAGAAATATTGCACATCTAATCACACCCATCCTAGTGCATGTGAATCACCTAGTAGTCATCCTAAAATTTATGCATTCGTTTGAAGTTTATTGTCTATTTTGAGGTATTTTTAAATACTACCTTAATAGAAAAGCCCTAAGACTATGAAAGATGATATTATTGTTTAGTGATCCATTTATCTAAGAAACTACTAAATAGAATCCAAAGATCATTGAAGCTTAAATTTTTGGGTGTAGAGTGAGATTATTGTTGTGATCTAGATCTATAACTATAAACTCAATCTAATGTATATAACAAATAATGATATTTTAATTTTCAGCTATATACATGATTATCTAACACAAATCACATTATCTTTCTCAATTAACATTTATTCTTTGATCACAAAACTAAACAATATAAATCTTGATTTATTATTTATAGTGCAATTGTACTTTTTATATAATTAATATTACCTAATTTAATAAGCTCCACTGTATTTTCTCATTCAATCTAAAATTATTTATGCTTGATTAATCCATTTACTTAAATAACCTAAATTACCCATAAAGGAACTCTTGTTTCATTTTAAATAGAAGATCAACAACTTTGCTTGGAAGTTGACATCCTATGGCTTGAGTTGTGGTTGTAGGTTAAAGAGTACAATATTTCATATTATCCTCCAACAAATATTTTGCTATGGTCGGCCTTTACCAATACACTCTAAGTGTTGACCTCTTAGGTGGTTGATGTGGGGCCCACTTAACCTATCCTATTTATTGTTTGTCATTCACATTCAAATTGTTCCCACGTAGTCGCATTGTTTCACCATATGCAAAAATAAGGTTTCTAACCCAATCAATTTTTTTTTTCAGTGCACTGCTTGCTTGTGCAAAACTGAGAGCTTTAAAATAGGGTATGGACATCCATCAAAGCATAACAAAATGGGGATTATTTAGATATTACATTTGGAAATTTAATTTGGTATACATGTATGCAAAATGTGGATGTATAGACAGGAACATGAACTATTTGATAGGGTACCTCAAAGAAATGTGGTCTCATGGAATGCCATGATTGCAAGATATATATAAAATGGATTTTTTGAAAAGGCTTCAAAAATTTTCAAGAAAATGCAATTGGTATTATGTAAATCCAAAATTCTATAACCTTTTCCAACATCCTCCCTACCTATGCCAAAACGGGAGCTTTGGAACATGGTACATAATTAGTCAAAGGATAAAAGACAAATAGATTTTTTCATATCTATGGACATCCATCAAAGCTTAATGGAAGGGGATTTTTGTCAAATATTATAGTTGGAAATGCTCTAGTAGACATATATGAAAAATGTGGAAGTATAAACAAGGAATGCAAATTGTTTGACCAAATACCTCAAAGAAATGTGATCTCATGGAATGCCATGATTGTAGGATATGTAGAATGTGGAACCATAAATAAAGTATGTGAGTTGTTTAACATAATGCCTCAAAGAAAAGTGTTATCAAGGTTCCCCTAATTGTAAATTATTCACAAAACTAATTCTTTAAAAGGCTTTAAGAACTTTTAAGAAAATGCAATTGGCAAGTGTGAATTCAACCTCTGCAACCTTTTCTAGCATCTTCCTAGCTTGTGCTAAAGTGGGAGCTTTGGAACATGGTATGGATATCCATCAAAGCATAAAGGATATAGAATTTTTTTCAAATGAATTATACTTACAATTGCTCTAGTAAACATGTATGCAAAATGTGGAAACATTTAACAAGGGGTGTGAAGTGTTTTAAAACCACATTTCATACTATTTTACAAGGAATTATACATCCTTATTCTATTCTTTATTTCTCAAAAAAATTAGCATTCTTTTGTTTGTTATCTATTCTACCCTTTTCTAAAAAAAATGCATGTAATAAAGGCATGGTTGCAGTTTACAAGTGTGCGAATGTCCTTATATTAGAAATGTACTTTGTTCCTCCTATTAGCAACCTATGTTTTCAATAGGTCCTTCCTATTATTTTCCATCAACTAGCTTATACAGTTTTTGTCTTTCATTCTTATTACCTTTTAAATGTCTTTAATAGTCTTGTTATTCATAAATTTAATTTCTAGTACAAATCAACCAATTTCTTATTTTGTTATCATTTCCCAAGTGAGTCCCATTTAGATTAATAATTTAGTATAAGTAAGACATGTTAAACAATTCAACTAGAAAGAAAAAGAATTTGTTATTTAGTTTGTAGATATTTTTTTGTGTTTGTATTAATTTAAGCAAATCGATTTATGTTAGGTTGCTAGCTGAATCCAAAGATAGATAATTGAAAAGGCATTCCTACATTTAAATTGTGTAGGCTACCTATTGTCTATCTATATTGGAGATGAATTTGATGTGATTTATAACCTTCGCTATTTATTCCTTTCTTGATCCTCAAAAGAATTCTCTCTAAATAACAAACTCTCATTCTAATGTCTAGCAATTAGCTAATTCTAATTTGATTTTTTGATTTTGTAATCATTCAAAAAAAAAAAACTTTTGAGTAAAGATAAAAATATTCGCAACATATAGACCTTATCAAAATTAGGTTAGTTTTCAGTTACTACACTATTGTCTTTATCTATTATTTTCATTGAAAAACAAAAAAATCTAAAATTCTCTACTCAAATTTCCTATAGTATATAAGGATGAATTATTTTTGTTGTTATTTGATAGAAATTGTTATCCTTCCTTCTTTGACCTTCCCTTCCTCATACAAGTGCATCTCTTCTAGGAACCCTCATCTAAACATATCCATGTATTTTCCTTCATCTTCCTTCTTTCATTACCCTCCGTCAATTGCCATCCACCCCACCCGATGTCCCATTCTACATGTCTCACAAAGATGACCACTTTGATAATGAACCCCTACTAGATGATTCTAAGTTTTTCACTCACCAATATTGACCACCTCCTGTCTCTCCCCCAAAGTAGCCTCCTTGATGATGCCACCTAATCCTAAATCTCTTCACTTGCATACTCCTTAACAAATATCATCATTACCATATTGAGGGGTTAGAGATATTAAAAGGTATATGATATAATATCCACAGTCATGTCCCTTTATAGTTTAGTTCTCGTACCTTCATCCATCTCTTCTAGCCAACCTCTTTTCTTTTTCCCACCAGTCAATATTCCTTCACCTAAATTTTCTTGTCTATACTCCTCATCCAACCCACTTTCCTACCATTCTCTCTCTCTCTCTCTCTCTCTCCCTTTATTCCTTTTAACTATTTATTTGTACTCCTCGTCCAACTCACTTTCCTACTATCATGTCCCTTTAAGCAAATTGTTCTTTACATCCTATCCCTATGTGCCACCCTCTCAACCCTTACCCTTCATTTATCTTGCTTGATCCTCTCTTACTAGTATTTTCTCTCCCTCTCCTATCCTACTCTTAACCTCACAACCCTTGCCACACTCTTATCATAACATGAAAAAATTAACATCTTTTATCCTCAACATCCCAACCTATGACCCTAACTCTATCATTTACCATATAGTTCAATAAATACTAATAATGTAATGCTAACTATCTATTCTTCCACCATCTTCTACCCTGGGTGATGGAACCTTAAACCTCCTCCGCAACATAATATATTTGACTATAATAAATCATCCACAAGAACCATAGTTCATCATTTTAAACATTGACATACATGTAAAATTGGATAAGTGATCCTAAGATACACATTCAATCCCTTATAGATCAATGTGTGTTGATTATAACTTTGATGATCAATTCATAGCTAAGCTTTTTCTCTATTCATAAAGGAAAAAAACTTAAAATGGTTCTACTCTATATCTACCTATTCTATGGGTTCCTTCCTTTATCTCACTTATCTTTTCATGGAACACATTCAAGTCAATATACTTGATTGTAGGTTAGTTTCATCAATGTTATACATTGTAATCAAGGTGCAAATGAGAAGGTGGTGGATTTTATCTTCTATTATTAATACCTTCTTTCATAGATCTCATATCTTCTTCTTGCCTCTAATATCAAGAGAGTATCTATTTCAAAGTATTTTCCCAAAGCTTCACAATCAAAATATCTTGCACAAATATCAAACTTTTATAGCACTTTGTACCACCTCAAGTATATTTATACATAGGTGATGGATCACCTTAAGGTCATCTCTTTGATCTTGATGCCTCTATTTTTTAAACCCATCCTCCTCTCAAGAAACTAATAATTCTACAAAGAATAACACCAATAACTTATAATTTTATCCTTAATCCAACCCTAACAATTAAATAAACTAATCAAATTTTCCTTACTCCTCTTCATCATCTAAACTTACTATCTCCTTTCACAAGCTAACTCTAATTGGATGAAGCTTGAAAAAAATCTAGTTCCATCTTTCACGAGTTTCTTTGATAAACCTTATCCAACTTCATCCTATCCAACCCTTGAAACCCAACCTCTTCTTATTTTACCAAATTTACCAATACTTTTTAGTATATAGAGCTATTTTTCTATGAAACATGTCTTATTATTATCCTCTCCTTTCTTTTTTATCTTAATTAGCTCTTTGGAATTCCTTATCACCAAATCATGTTTCCTTTTATCTAAACATTATTTTTCATCTTCACTTTCATAAGAATATCCTAGGATATGCTTCTATTAATCCAACCCTAGTAATATATTGAAGTTCTTTTTTCTTTTTCTCTTTTTCTTAAGTTTCTACATTGGGTTTTTCTTGACTTTTTTTCTTTTTTCTCCTTTGTATTATTTTCCAATTTCTCTTTTGTCAACAATGATTCTCCTATTCTACATTCATTTTCTATATTTGATTTTTTTGCTCCTCTACTTTAGTTACTCATTACTACTTTAGCATCATAGGTTGCATTTGGACTGGACAATTATTCACTTTATAATCAGTGGTGCCAACACATTCTTATAGAACTATTAAAATTGGGACAACTATTAATATCATGTGATTTATCACCACAAAAATAACATGTGAATTTTCTTCCTTTTTTTCTTCTGCACTCATTATCATAATGTCCTAGTTTACCATAGTTATAATATTTTGGCCTTTTGGTCCTTCTTCTTTCTTTGATACCTCTATTATTATTGTGGTAGCCTCCCCTACCACCTACTTCTCAATAGTTATCATGGTATCTCATGAAGGATCGTGTATATCTTGAATTTGTGGTACCATATAGTGTATATTGTTAGGTGGTCTTATACTTTCTCTGAATTGAAGTTCCCACTAACCATGTGCCAAATAAACATTGAATTCTCTTACATCTAAACCCTATGTTCTATCCATACCCATATCCAAAAAATCATATTCAATCTTCTTCATGAAGTAACATTGGACACCTATTTGTGTCATGTCTATCCTGCTTTATACTTTACAATATATACTTAGTATCTTTCTAGGGAATTTCCCAAGTTCCTTATACTTTACAATATATACTTAGTATCTTCATGCCTTTGATTATCAAAAATTCATTCCTTACATTTCTTCCCTACTTTAATTATTAAACAAAAATTTATTTCTTCTAGGTGGTGGAGAAGTCTCATCTTTCTTACCTTTCATTATAATTTCTTAAGTACTTCAACATTACGTTGTCCAACTCTAATTAAAATTATCAATTTCATCCTTTCCTACTAAATCATTCTCCCTTATCTTTGACTAGGATTATATTCTGGTAATCAATTCTACTACATCCTTATACAAAGAGGAAATCTTCTCTTCTACTTCTATTATAATGTGAAAGGTTAACCCTAAAATAGAATGCACTCAATTCAATTCTCTTATGTCAAGGTTTCTTCTAGCCTTCTAACCACACTTTTAAATCATTGCTCATAATATTTTATTGATTCCTCCTTACTTTTTGTTATCTTCCATATTTTATTTATGTTTTTTGTTCATACGTTAGGTGAATGGAAATGGGTTAGGGATCATTAATGTGGGGTGTCTAATGCTACAAGAAAAAATAGCAAGGGAAATGAGATGAAAGACTTTCAAGGTTTAGAGATTGGTTTTACCACATACAGGTTACATATTTTGGTATGATGGTATGAGTAATTCTACAAGTATGAGTTCTACAACGAGGAAGGGAGATGGGAAGTGGGTTGAGGAAAATGAGTAGGGAAAATACTAAAAGCCCAAGATTTTGAGACTTAAAGGAAAAGTGGATCCTCAAATTAGGAATTAAGGATGGTGAATACTCAATGATCTAAAGGAGAGAAAGCATGGAAAAGTGCAAGTGAAGAATAATTAAGGCTTATGGATTAGTCTTATAGCTTAAGAAGTGCATGATTACACAAGGACCTAAAATCCTAGAGCCAAAGGCAAAGACAAAGTAGGGAGTGGAAGAATGGGTAAATCCATGTGATAAAGTACCTAGGTAATGAGAAGTCTAAAAGACTAAAATAATCAAAGGTCTCAAACAAAAATGTAAATGTTGGGTGTCAAGGAATGAAGGGAAAGAATACTGGCAAGAGGAAACCTATAAACCCAATAAAGGCTAGAAATAGACACAATCACCCCTAGCACTTAGAAATTTCTATAGTTTAAGATATTTAGGCATGCGACAAGTACAACGAAAGACAAAACACTACAAAAAGAACAATTTTTAAATGAGGGGGTCTATTGAAGGAATTCTTAGATTGGTTATAGAAAGTGGCTAACACATGGTTCTATTAAGAAAGGAAACACTCGACTTAGATAAATTTGCACTTACTAATATAGGCCCCAACATCACCTAGAAAGGGGCAAGACAAATATATCACATAACAACTATAGGGACAAATTTTTATTTTATTTTTTATCAAATATCAATGATGGACTCTATAGGAAACAAAATCAAACTCAAAAAGAATTAGAAGCACACTAGAGTCCTTTTAGTAAGAATGATATGCAAGGTAAAGGTTCAAAAGGGCAAACATCAACAAAGGGTTCCTTGATTTTAATCTAAAATTAGAGACGGTGTTTTAAGGCATAAAGAAGTGGAAACTTTATTAGAGAATGTTCATAAACATTCTAGAATAAACAAACCAACATAAGAACCCATATATAAAGGTTTATCATAATTTAATATTTTAAAAATAACTTCATACAAGAAATTAATCTTCATGAATTAACATGGCCTTGGACTAATCCACCCAAAAATGTGTATGCAAATGAGTTTATTTCCTCCTCATGAAATCAATTAAACTAATAATTAGAAGTAAGAATTGCAACAATCTTAGAAACAAATTGCATTGCAATGTGACAATTAACACATAATCAAAGGTTTTTAACAAGTCTAATAGTTGTTCTAAGGGGCATGTCTAGAAAACCAAAAGCAATTGACAGCTTTTTCACTATGATGGCAGAGAAATATTTGTTTCCCCTCCTTTCCACACCACTAAGTGTTTAGCATCTCAAAAATACCTTGCTGCCTTCATCTCCCAAGTGAATTTCTCCAACTTTGTATAGATTTACTATGACCTCCTACACAAGAAGCACACACCATTTTATGGCCTCCAATCCAAC
The DNA here is from genome assembly GCA_007258455.2 of Sequoia sempervirens. Lineage (NCBI taxonomy): Eukaryota > Viridiplantae > Streptophyta > Pinopsida > Cupressales > Cupressaceae > Sequoia > Sequoia sempervirens. The sequence goes on from VDFB02020217.1 coordinate 9,851, forward strand.
TACATCCGAGAAGCTTTTTAATTCCTTATCTTTCATCAATATCCTTACCATTTGCTCACACGACATGCCCACTTTTGAATAGATGTTTGAGAGAACATTAGTCACATCTTTTTTATGATCAAAATAAAAAAAATAGCATTGCTGTAAATATTCATATGAAATCTGCAAGAGACAAAAAAACAGATCCACACATCCACCCCAATTTTAACTGGCATCTTGATGATAAAGTTAAGGGTGTCCTTAGGACACACAAACAAGTAGATCAAACACACACATAATGATCAACAGTAGGTGTAATGCAGTAAAGATTACCCATGTGATTGAAGTATGTACAACTCACATTCACTAAACCTGCATCGCTTGTGTCAGGATATGTTCCAAAGTGCTTCATTAATTCAACTATTTTGAGGGCATCCTTGCAAAATCCATTTTTTGCATTACCCACAAACATTGCATTCCCTGAGACTACATTTCGTTAAGGCATTTTTGTCAAAACAGTTTACGTGCCTTGTTTACGCTTCCACATTTTCCATAAATGTGTAGTAGAGCATTTCCAAGGAAAATATCAGACCAAAATCCCCCTTCCATTAATCTTTATACATTAGACAAAATCCTTCTGTCCTTATCCTTTGATTAATTGCATACCTTGTTTCAAAGCTCCTATTTTGGCACAGGCAGGGAGGGTGCTGGCAAAGGCTGCGGAGTTTGTATTTACACCTACTAATTGCATTTGTTTGAAAGTTTCTGAAGCCTTTTCAACAAATCCCTTTGTGTATATCCTGCAATCATGGCATTCCATGAGACCACATTTCTTTGGGGTATCCTGTCAAACAGTTCACGTGCCTTGTCTATGCTTCCTCATTTTGCATACACGTCTACTTGGGCAGTTGCACTGCATCTGACAAAATTCCATTCCTTTATCCTGTGGTGGATGACCATATCCCGTTCCGAAGCTCCCATTTTGGCACAGCCAGGGTAGATGATGGCAAAGATCGTGGAGTCTGGCTCTACACCTGCCGAATGCACTCGATTGAAAGTTTCGAAACCATTTTCAACAAATGCATTTTGTGCATATCCTGCAATCGTAGCATTCAACAGACCACGTTTCTTTGAGGTATCCTGTCAAACAGTTCACAGCCCTTGTCTCTACTTCCACATTTTGCTTACATGTCTACCCTAGCCTTTCCAGCAGTAATATGGACGGCCATACCCTGTTCCAGAGCTCTCATTTTGGCACAGGCCGCCAGCACGCGTGCAAATTAAATCTATTCGGGTCAGAAACTTGTTTGTTGTTAACGGGTATACTATGCGCGGGAGAAAAGCGTTTAAAAAAATTAAACTTTGCGCGGCATTAATAGCCAACGGGAACGGCGATCAGAGACTGCAAACGAGATGGATTAATGGGGCCCACACCAACTACCTAACAGGGCAACGCTTAGAGTGCGCTGGTTAAGCCAGCCGACACCAGCCCCAAGGGCTAGAGTATTGCACTAGATTATCAAATGCTTTTTGCACCTATTTAGTCTTCAGATTTGGCCCCAAAGTGCCTAAAATAGGCCTTTTTTCCATTTTTGTATAACTTTTCGCCACGATCTCCAAATTCTGCAAACGAGATATTGACGAAAAGCTCTCTCTGAGTACTTCACAGTGGTGCATGTCTTTTTGATAGATTTTTCTACATGTACAATTTATTCACAACTGAATTCATATCACCCCTTTGGACCTCCGAGCTAATAACTTTCTACCAGTTTCTTCGATTTTGGTGATTCAAGTTGCATTTGGAAGGTATTGAGGAGCTCTTTGATTTGGTTTGAATGTGCTTTTTTCAGTTTCAGCCCCAAGTGTGAGATATTCAATTTTTTTATTATTTGCTTTCTGCTTCATAACTTGGACATCTTGATTCTTGGAAAAGTTTTGTTTGTGGGGGGGAGTTTATTTTCAATTGTATTATAATATTTGGGAGTTTCTAATTCATATTGAAGGTTAATATCTTTGTAATTGTGGAGATCATTCATAGTTCATTATGGGGTTTGCATATTATCCTTCTCTAATTATCTTGCAAAAGGGAAACTATAAACAATGGAGAGATGGAATCATAGATCATCTCCAATCTCTTGAATTGTTACCACATTTGTATGGTATTGTTCCCCATCTAGGTCAAGGTATTCAAAAATTTGCTTGGAGTCGCAACAAATATAATGTTTTAGGGGTCATTGCAATGCATGCTGATGATGATATTTTGAAAGGTATTGATCATCATGATTGTCCTCATACTCTTTGGACTAATATTTGGGAGATATATGGAGATCGTGATACTCCACCATTCCCTGATGATCATGATTCAGAATATCATGGGCCTCTTCATTCTTCAAACAGGATACCCTATGATGATAATACTATGCAGGAGTTTAATTGTTTAGACTCCTTTGAATCTTCTGAAGAGGTTGACAAGGGTTCTTCAGATGCTCCTTCTCCTTCAGAAATAGTTGATGTACCTTCACTTTCAGTGATTCATTATGCAGAGGCATTGATTGAGACTCCTACCATTCATGTTCAGCAGGACCATTCATCATATGTTGGTGAGTCATTGAGCATGTCCATTGATTCATTACAACAAGTATCTAATTGTCTTCCTGATTAAGATTCCTATCTATCAAAAATTGAATCCTTGTTTGTGGAGTCTCACATTTTAGATTTGGAGGACACACTTGAGGGGATATCTCTCATGTTTGATGAAAACCATTGCACAACTGTTGTCAAACAATCATGGTCTTTGGATATTGTTCAACATTAATTTCCACATAGTCCTAATTTGTCACATTCTTCCTTGATTGAGCATGTACCTAACTTGATTGTGGCATCTTCATCTTCAGTGGCAAAGAAGACACATGAGCAGTTTTTAGAGACAACATCATCATATATATTCATGCTTCTTTCCTTCAATTCTTATCCAGAATGGGAAGCATTCCTACATTTGTATATTGTTTTGCTTCTTCCAAAAGGGAGACAAGTTGTTTGTAGGCATTGGATCATGTTTTGTCTTCAAACACTTACCATTTTTCAGGTGATCTCACATTATGGGGGGGCTACATAGTTTATCTCTTTCCCTCTTATGGGGGGGCTATTGATTGTAATATATATATGTGACGAATGGTGTACTTGGGGGGTATCATGGAGTCCTCCATCCTTCCTCACATGATTTTTTTCTTTTGTTTCTTTACTCTCTTTTGGAGAGGATTTTTGTCCCACTGGGTTTTCTCCTTTTCTCCAGTTGTGAGAGATTTATTTTTGCATTTGTACATGGGTACCTAACATGGCCTAGTAGCCGAGACCCATATTTGCATCTTTGCATAATAATCTTCTCCCTAAGTTGAACTTATGGGGGGGTGTTGGTGTAATTAATTATTTAATTACACTTACATAAGTTTACTTAGGATATAAGATTCCTTCTAGAAGTATTAGTTGGATTTTCTAGAACTTATCTTATCTAGCTAATGCATCATTTCCTAGGTGATTAGTTCGTTAGTTGTCTCATGTCATAGGATTATGACATTTT
>VDFB02020218.1:0-28484 GCA_007258455.2 Sequoia sempervirens
GGATAGAATCAGGAGCATGTAATTAGAACTCGACTTTCATCTTCAGTTCTCTTTGTTGGGACCATGCACGCATATCTATCTTATCCTCGAAGATATTTTGCAAGACTTGGAGTTTAATTTAGGGTGTTCGTTAACTGATGGTAGTGTTCCAGTTAACTTGTTTTCAATAAGGACGTGCATACCTGCACATTGTCCATTTTAGATTAGATGTACTGGTTAACTGATGGTAGCTTTCCAGTTAACTGTATAGTTTCCTTTATTAGGGTTTAGCAATAAATCTCGCATGCATTGCAAGACTGTAGTTGACTCAAGATGATTTTAGGGTTCCCTACACCTTTCGATGTCTATAAATAAGAGTTTTTGCTCATTTGTAAATAACTTTTGCACGCGATAGTAATATATGTTGAGCCAAATTTGCCTGTAATATTGCTATTATGTATTTATTCACTTTGGTTGGATGATAATTGTTTCATGTTCTTGTGTTTATAACCTTTCTTTCATACCTACACCTCGGATAGGTGTTGTCACCTCCTTGGGAATTTAGAATTAAGGCTTATCGTTTATTGTTACTATGTTAATGAGCTTTGTTTCATGTCTACACCTCGGATAGGTGTCATCACCTCCTTGGGAATAGAAGTAGAGTTCATCGTTTGATGTCGTTGCCAATAACCTTTCTTTCAACCTACGCCTCAAATAGGTGTTGTCACCTCCTTGGAAATCCTGTCTTAGAGGTTATCATATAAATCATTCCCGCTCTGTTTCCTCATGCTCTGATTTCTTGAGGGGATTGGATAGTATAAGTTAGTTAGTTTTGAGTTGTAGTTAAGACCTGTGAAACCAGAAAATCCTTGGCTGCAACGTTTGAAGTTTCTCGCAAACCTTGTGCCTCTTTCAACTGAGACAAAAAGATAGGAATTAGTTTAGTTTACTTTTTCAAGCATTTGTCTGCACAACGAGGGAGCTTCCCCTCCTAATTTGAAGAGCACTCATCACGCAGTGTGCATAGTCGTCCGTACCAACCTGCACTCCAGAGGTGTTAGTTGTTATGCCAACACAACTATACGCATACACATCTATAACTTTTTAGACAGCTATTGTTTCTTTCTATATACCTATAATATTCTTTTACACAAGCTGCCACACTTTACCCTTTTACTATTAGCACAAGGGAGCTATAATACTCTAAATCTTTTGATATTCATTCTAACCCAAGGAATGGCATTCACTACAGACAAGCTTGTCCACCCCTAACTACCATGTGTAGACAAGATAGATGAGCACCTTCTATCCTAATAACATCATAGTCCTTGATAAGTAAGAGGTATTTTCCACAGCGTGTCAAATTGTGATATTGCTATCAAGATTCAACCGTTTAGTTTTTTGAGTCAAACTCATTGACCCATGTTTCATGAGTAGTGGTTCACAGGAACCCATCTCTCATTATAATGAATGATCCACTTAGCACTCATTGCATCTAGGTGATGCTCACAGGGGTGAAGCATTGGGCCTTCCCAGGAGGTCACCCATCCCAGTACTACTCCAGCTCAAGTGTTCTTAACCATAGAGTTTCCCCCAAGGTTAAACCCACTTAGCTTGCAACCCCATTTGCAAAACCTTCAGCAAGTGTTGTGCCTTATGAACCATTCATTATAGAGCCCCTTTAGCTCATCAATTGATAAGTAAGAGGTATTTTCCACAGCGTGTCAAATTGTGATATTACTATCAAGATTCAACAATGTAGTTTTTCGAGTCAAACTCATTAACCCATGTTTCATTAGTACATCTCTCTTGAAAATGAATGATCCACTTAGCACTCATTGCATCTAGGTGATGGTCACAGGGGTGAGGTATAGTCCTTTGCATGAACTTCCAATATCTAGTCTACAAGCCTTTCCGTTTTTGCAAATTGTTTCCTTATGGTGCAATTTTGTGCTCATAGCATGTATTGCACTCTTACAAACCTCACATCAATGATTTCCATTCACACCCTTGGGCTTCTATAACAAAGAGCATCTTGAAGCTTCTTGAATCTCATGGCAAATGGTATCATTAGGGATGCATGTAGGAAATGGCATAGCACTAACAGTACACACTCTCACTATAGGACAATCAATAGCACTATGCTCTTCTTAACACTCTACACACCATAGCACTAACAGTACACACTCTCACTATAGGACAATCAATAGCACTATGCTCTTCTTAACACTCTACACACCATAGACCCTTTCAAGTATCAACTACACTAGCTATTTGGGAAAAATGTGTGGTCAATCCAACAATAAACCACTCTTTGTGTATCACAAGTTCAATATGATATGCAATCTTGGCTATGAGGTCATTAAAACTCTCATTATAATCACGCACTAACTCCAATATTTTTTAGTGCAGCAAAATATTATAATGTGTCAACTCAAGGTAATCAAACTCATCTAGAAACCTATCTTTTATTGCTTTCCAATCATCTTGCTTCCTACTAGGGTTGAATCACATAATGACCACCCCAATTTTTTTGAAAATATTCAACTGAAATTAAGTTGCAATGCTGTAATATCCCCTTCTAGGCAGTACAGTTATGTCTAAGGTTAGCCTATCATTCAGATCCTTGTAGGCTGGCAGAAGTGTTTAGAGGATCACTTGAGGCAATTATCCAACGTTGGGAACACCACTCCAACAGTTGATTCAGGTTTGGGCTTCTGCGGACACTTACAGAGTGATTTAGAGGTACTTACTATTTATAGTAAGTCGGGCAGGCGAGAGCTGCTATTTCTGGCAGGGCACCTGGTTCAACTAGTCAGCTTAGTTTCGACCCAGTTTGACAATTTGCTGAGCAGATGAAGAATAACGGAGCATTTAATAATAATTAAATGATTATTATTTTGACTTTATATTATAAAGTCACTTTAATGATATATTAAAGCATTAATTATTAATGGCATATTATAAAGTATTTAATACTTTATAATAAAGGAGAATTATTATTTTAATGAGTATTCATTTATTCATAAAAAGGGACGCCATTATTTAATTATATTGCCTAAGTCAAAAGAGGCGTATTTATATTATTAAATGCATTTTAAGTGATTTTTTGAGAAGGGGTCGAATTCTTGAGAAGGTTATATATTCTACCAAAGGCAAATCGAACTCATATGTTGATTATTCTAATTTGCCATTATTTTTCTCTCGGAGAGCATTGGGGTTTGAGAAACCAGGGTTTCTGCAGATCATCAGATTTTGGAGAACATTTCCTCTTCAGAATCAGGCATACTGAGACTGTGCAATACTAGTTGAAGATTGTCAACAAAGTAACTTCATTCAGAGGTTGCATTTGGGCTTACTGAGATGGATTCAGACAAGGGTTTCACAGAGATCATTCATCTAAGCAATAAGGCGATTTATTTATTCTTGTTTCTGTGATCTAGCACATTCTTCAAGGGGCCGTACTTTATTAAATGTTGCTGCCAAGGCCGTATTGTACTTGCTGAGAGGCGTGTGAAGTGAATAAGGAAAACGCCTTGGCTCTTGGGTTCCTTCATCTTCCAAATTGGACACCTTGCTTCCTTGAGGTGATTGGTGTGATTTTAGACTGGGATACTGGAGTATGCTCACTATCCAGATGACTTACAGTTGTGCGCCTTGCCGCAACTTATAATCAGGTTTTAATAAAGTTTGCAATTGATTTTTGGTATTGCATGTATCGCCTTTTATACTGTAATAGTCCGATTCAATGAATGAAGGCTTTCTCTTTAAAAAATCAAAGAATTATCATTGATTCTAGTTTACTACGAATTTATTTGTATTTATTTCAAATTCGCACTTCCTTTCATTTATTCAAAAACCCTCAAAAAATCAAAAATTGCAAAAACAAACAAAAACGCATTTACAGTCAGAGGTTTTGGGGTTGAGAGACACCCGGTCTCTTACAAATGCAATGTCCTTATCACTTTTTGATCACCCAATTACCAAGATAGGCAAGCTAAGAGAATATGATGTATAGAATGACATCCAATTATCTAAAAGCAACAAATGAAGTAAATCCAAAAAAAATAGCTCTCCCATAAATATGGACTGTGGAAATCTAATGTCTCTAATTGAAGTAATCTAATCAACTGAAGAACACAAGGCGGCATAGCCAACCCAAATTTCACTTCTCCAATGGTGTGTGCTTGACAAGAAGTAAAAGGAAACACTTCGACGCTTATTCAAGCAAGTGTACAATTACAACAAGCACAAGCACTTCTCGCTTATTCAATAGAGTGCAATTACAAAGCATAGGCACTGCTCACTTATTCGATGAAGTGCAATTAAACAACACAGCTTCTTCCACTTATTTAGTTTTAGCAAAAACAATAAAGAGTAAGATGAAACCACCGGTGGTACTACCATCCAATGTATTACAAGATAATATGATAAGCATTACAAATCATCATTGGAGAACATTATCTTGCTGATTTATGCTGATATATAGTTCTGATCACAAATCTTAACTGCTAAAACAATCCAAAATGAACCAAATAACATGGATAACAAAATACTCGAATACCCAACAAAGGTATGCCTCAAATAGATGACATTAGAAGTTGATTGCAAGTCTGACATCACTCGGTTGTTCCTAATAAATTGTCAAATCAGAACTGAACACACACTGTGAACACACTAAATACTGCTGATTATTGAAATTTGACTAAAACTGAAAGATTATAAGATCCTCCAAAAACTGGAATTTGCATTGTAACTCCTAGAGATCCGAAACCCACCTCAAACATCCTAAAACTATATACTTGAAATATAACTTAAAGTAAAAGGAAGTAAATGTCACTTGTACTTAAATGTTTATTTCATGCCAAAACACTAAAAGACATCTCAACAAAGAATGACGATCATACTGAAGCATGTGAAAGTCCGAAACAAGGTTTCAATGGCTAGTACAGCAAGTACAGTGAGATGTATGACCTCAAGTTCAGCCAAAAAATGATAGGAATGCGACCTAGGCTGGGCACCACCTAAGAGTCATTCAAACTGGAGAAAAAGGCAGCACTTGATCATCTTAAACATCACACCCAACTGCAGGTACAACTCAACACTATGGCAATACGGCCTCCCCACCAACTCAATAGCCAACAGCATTAGCAAAACCAAAAACATGTCGAATACCTTCATCTTCAAAGCAACCAATTGAAACTACACTTTACTGGATACGGGTGCCACACATAATTTCATTGATGCACGATTGGTGGAGAGACATGGTATCCAGACAGAGAAGTTTGAGGGTATTCGAGTCAAGATGGCTGACGGGTACACCCTCAAATGCGACAGAAAGATTACTGATCTTCCGATGTGGTTGAACAACTATGAATTCAAGACTGAATTCTATGTTGTTAACATGGGAGATACCGATGTGGTGTTAGGGATGGCGTGGTTGCACGATTTGGGTGAGTTCACACTCAACCTGCGAGACATGGAGATGAAGTTTAAGGTGGATGGGAGACCTCATGTCATCAAGGCCATTAGAGACAGTAATCTGAGGATGGTTTCGTTCAGACGGATGGAGAGACTCATTCGTCATGATATGGTTGACTGGGCGGCAGAGTGCATGTTGATGCCAGCTCAGCAGGAGCAGCAGAAGGGTGAGTACCACCCAGACATTCAGATACTGAGGACTAAACACTCCAAAGTGTTTAGCGACATTCCAACTGGTAGACCTCCAGACAGAGGCATTGAGCATATCATTGAGTTGGAGGAGAGCATAAGCTTGGATGCTCGATCACACCCTCCTGGACATCTGAAACGACTCAAGGATGAGATAGAGAAGACCATCAACGAGTTATTAGCTATGGGGCATATTAGACCTAGCAAGTCACCTTTTGCTTCATCGGTTGTAATGGTGAAAAAGAAGGATGGATCACTTCGGATGTGCATAGACTACCACCAACTCAATAAGAAAACAATTAAGAACAGGTACCCGATACCACGCATCGATGAGCTGATTGATGAGTTGCACGGAGCTATCTTCTTTATGAAGATTGATTTGAGATCAGGGTACCACCAGATTCAGATGAGGGAGCAGGACATTGAGAAAACCGCTTTCAGGTGTCATTGCGGTCACTTCGAGTTCTTGGTTATGCCGTTCGGTCTAACCAATGCACCTGCCACCTTTTAGGCTACCATGAACAGGGTTTTCAGTTCTCAGCTGCGGAGATTTGTATTGATCTTTTTTGACGATATCCTGGTATATAGCAGGTCATGGGAGGAGCACTTGGCTCACTTAGATGCAGTTTTGGGTATCTTGGCTGATGAGTCATTCTATGCCAAGGAATCCAAGTGTGAGCTAGGTATGGAGGAGTTGTTGTATCTGGGGCACATCATCAGTGCCAAGGGAGCGAGTATGGACCCTGAAAAGGTCCGAGCTATAGTGTGGCGGTACGAAGAACATACGCTGACTCGAGGAAGGTTTCATTGGGTTGTGTACTTTCTGGAATTTGTTGGTGGGTTCTCCGCGTCCACCGCGCACCTTAGCGGTTGACAAAGAAAGGGGCTTTTACTTGGTCACCACAGGCACAAGAGTGCTTTGACAGGTTTAAGGTGATCATGACTTCATGTCCAGTGCTAGCATTGCCTGACTTTATGAAGTCATTTGATTTATTTTGCGATGCTTCAAGAGAGGGCATTGGTGCCGTTTTGATCACGGGGCGACACCCTATGCTTTGAAGGCGAAAGCTTAGAAGTCTGAGAGGTTCTCGGCATTTCACGGTGGAGATGTTAGCCATTGTCATGCTTTGACTAAGTTGAGGAGCCAATACTTGGTTAGCGAAAAGCAAATTAGGTGTTACGTCTGGAACCATAATAGCCTAAAACATTTCCTTGGACAGCGAGACTGAATGAGGCGGTAGTAAGATTACGACAAAGCTGCGGTCGTCTTGAGCTTTTGACATCACTTTCATTAAGGGGAAGCAGAATGTTGTAGCTGACGCCTTGTCTCGTAGACCTCAGTTGAATGCCATGGCACAGATCACAGAGGATTGGAGGCATCAAATTATTGCAGAGTATGCTAAGGACCCATGGGCTTCTAGCATTGTTGACAGGACAGAGCAGGATGATAGGTACACTATTGTAGATGACTTGATCATTTACAAGGGGCGGATTTTTCTGGTTCCTGACTCTGAGGTGAGGGTTACAGTTTTGAGAGCCTTTCATGATCTTCCTATGGCAGGCCATCCCGGGTACTATAAGACATATAAAATGGTTCGGGAACGGTTTACTTAGAAAGGGCTGAAAGCCCGTGTATTTACGGTATGTTAAAGTGTTACATTTTGCCGGCCGGAGACAGCGAGAACACACATATCTAACTGGATTATCGACCACTTAGATACGTGAGGAAGTGGGAGTGCTATGATGGACTTTATCGGAGTTTGCGAAAGCCCAAGGTAAAGATTGCATCTACGTAGTGGTTGATCGGTTGACTAAATATGCACACTTCTTCCCGATTACTACTACCTTCACAGCATCGCAGACTGCAGAGCTCTTCTTCAGAGAGGTATTCCGGTTGCATGGGTTGCCTCGGACGATAGTCAGCGATAGAGACAGTTGGTTCATGAGCAACTTTTGGCAGGAGTTGTTCAGGCTCTGTGGGACCAAACTAACACCAAGTACCAGCTACCATCCGCAGACAGATGGGCAGACAGAGATTGTCAATAAGTGGGTGGAAGGTTACTTGCGCAATTACATAGCTGGACAGCAGAGAGCTTGGGTGAGGTGGATCTACCTCTGCGAGTATTGTTATAACTCGACTCACCACATGACAATACAGATGACACCCTTCATGGCTTTATATGGGTATGAGGCGCCCAACCTTTTGGACCTGATATTGAGTGATAGCAGAGTGCCGAGTACAGGGGATATGATGCAGAGTCAACAGGACATTTTGAGGTCTCTCAGAGACAATATCCAGCGGGCACAGAATCAGCAGAAGAAGTATGCTGATCAGAAGAGGGTTGAGCGTACCTTTGATGTGGGTGATATGGTGCACCTTATGTTGCAGCCGTATCGTCAATCTACTTTGCAGAAGAGTGGAGCAGAGAAGCTGAAGCCTCGTTACTATGGTCCATTTCATGTTGTCAGACGAGTGGGCGAGGTTGCTTATGAGTTGGACTTGCCAGCAGATAGCAGGGTTCACAATGTGTTTCACGTTTCTCGCCTGAAGAAGGCATTGGGTCAGCATGTGATACCCTCTCCAGTTCTGCCACCCCTTGATGACGAGGGGAAATTGATACTAGTACCTGAGGCCATCCTCGAGATGAGAGAGACACCTTCGGAGGCGGGTGATCAAGGAATATCTGATCAAGTGGAGAGATTTGCCAGTTGAGGATGCTACATGGGAGTCAGAGGAGATTTTACAGCATCCAGAGTTGAGATTGCTTGAGGACAAGCAATTTTAGGGAGGGCAGACTGTGATGTCCCCATCCTAGTCAGCGCAGCTGGTTACGTGGTTAGCCTATTATTTCGATCCTCGTAGGCTGACAGATGTGTGCAGAGGATCAATTGAGGCAGTTACCCAGTGTTCTAGAGCTTCATTGTTGCAGTTGTTTCAGGTTGGGCCTTCGCAGAATCCTTCAGAGTGGTTTTTCAAAGACTTTCTATTTTTAGAAAGTCGGACAGGCAGAAGCTGCTATTTTGGGCAGGGCACCTGGTTCAGCTGTTTAGCTCAGAGTCGACCCAGTTCATCAGTTTGACGGTCAGATGGAGAATTAATGGAGTATTTAATGATTTATTGAATAATTAATATTTTTGACTTTATATTAAAGTCACGTTATTAATTATTTAAATATTTAATAAAAAGGCGTATTATAAAGTATTTATTATACTTTATAATAAAGTGAAAATTTTATATAATGAATAAGTAATTATTCATTAATGATGGCGCCAATTATTTAATATATTTCTCCTAAGTCAAAAAGGGGCGTATTTAATCATTTAATTAAATGATTATTAAAAAACAGGTTTTGGGTCGAATTTTCAAGGAAGCTATATATTCACAGGAAAAGACAAATCGAACTCTTATGATTTGATTATTCAATTTGTTTTCTATTTGCTCTGAGCATTGAAGTTTGCAAAACCTAGGGTTTCAGCAGACGAACGATTTTGGAGAACGATACCTCTTCAGAATCTGGCATACTGAGACTGTGCAATACCAGTTGAAGATTGTCTACTTGGTAGCTTCATACAGAGGTTACAGTTTGAGCTTATTGATCGATTCAGGCAGAGTTTGCAGAGAGTATTCATCAATCATTTGGGGCGAACCCTTTCAGAGTTCTTTCACAGAGATCTGGCACTATTTCCAATAAAGTCGTACCATATTTATTCTTGCTGTTGGGCCGTACAGATCTGTACTTGCAGGGCCGTACTTTTCTTTTCAGAAAGAAACGCCTTCATCTTTCAGTTTCTGGCAGAGGGATCTAGTGCGCCTTTGGTTTCTGGAGATTTCTCTTGTTCTGTGCTTGGAGATTCATGTCAGCCGTACTATCTTCTTCATTCATTTTCATGGCTGCAACAGCAATCATGTTCCTTTAAAATAAAGTAGTATTTCATTCATATGTTCAATTTTTGATATTGTAAAAGCTCTGGATTTATTGTTGCGCCCATATATTCTGAGCATTTTCCAAGCATATTCATTGCCTTAGAATTTATTAAGAATTTTTAAGCAATTTTAGATCAAAATCGCAGCCTTCAAGTTTGTTTGCAAAAACCTCAAAAACACAAAAAAATACAAAAACACACAAAACTCTCAAAAAACAGTATTTACGGTTAGGGTTTCGGGGTTGAGAATCACCTAGATTCTTACAATATCATCCATGATATCAAGAGGAGTAGACCTACTTTTAAGAGAGCAAAGAAACATGCAGTTGTACATTACTACATAGAGCCTTGCATCTCATGGATCACAAGACAATTGAGTACAAAGAGAACCCAACAGCACAATCAAACGTAGACCCAGAGGAGCTAATGCAGATAGACAAGGATAGAGCTGCACACACAGGCTTGGTCATATCCAGCTGCAAGAGCTAGATGAGTCGAGCAATTCTAGTAAGGAGTATGCCATGGCATTTTAATCAAACAATGAGCTTGACTAGCCATTGGCCCATTGTACTTTGTATTACAAACTTAATGAAATTGAATATTATATTATATATATTCTCAAACAGTTGTCAAATTGTTTACATAATAATAAATTGCAATAATTTTAATATTTGTTGGAATTAATTTTTATATGTTAGTTTAACCTTTGTCCCAAAATTTTGCAAAAGTTTTGTCTTCTATGAAAACTCATATGCCCATCCCAAAGACCCTGTAAAACACAATTTAACAATGATAGCAAATCTTTGATAATAAGATATCTGCAAAACAATAGGAAATGAGAAATGATGTCTTACGCGTGTAATTAGCCACATATCCTCATCATTTTCATCAGATATTCAATAAACACTTCAATTTGAAAAGGTATCTTGAACATTGATCAAGTGTGCTAAGTTGAAACAAAAAAATCTGGTGCTATAAAATTTTAGACTAGAAAATTTCAAGCTAAATTAGTATCCACTTTGACAAAATTATTAACTAGGACTCTTTCTTCATTCTTACTTGTGCAAAACAAATCTTATCAATGTTTTCCTAAACAAACTGCATCACGTCCTATAAAGAAACATGATAATTTTTTAAGAGAATGAATGACAAAACAGTTTCAGCACTCTATGACCTTCATTATCAAAAGCTTGAATGCGAAGAGTAGCAAGCCCATCAAGATCGAGTTTGACAGAATGATGGAAGATCTGAATACGGGAAATTTTATCAATAAATACTTCACAACGAATAACCTGCCCACTCAACATGTCTGAGGCAAGAACTGCTGTTGCTCTTCGGCCACCATATGGAGCTATTGATATTAACTGTGCACTTGTGGAGCACTGGCTTGTCTCATTATACTCTGATACAACCGACAATATTTCACGGTGATCCCACTGCCTGTTCATGAAAAGAAAAGTTGACCGTCAGATGCAACAAGGCCAGATAAAAATATTCTATATTAAAACTATTTACAAAAATCTTGAAAAAACACACTCAAAACAGAAGTAGATGTTTAAATTACAAGCACTAGAAACCCAATGTTACAGAAAGAAGGCATAAAAATTGAAGTGCTACTCTATTTTACAGAAATGAGTAATAGATAGCTCAATTTTACTCTATGACTGTAAGCCCTATTCTCTCTGTTAACAGGTCTTCCTTTCCCATGCTCATGTAAAATGATTGAAATACATGGAATTATTGTCTTGACATTTTTTGAGTTTTCTCACAATGGGTTCCAAATAATATAACATCAATTCCTCCACCTTAAACTTCATTTTTTATTGCATCAGACACTTCATGATAAGATTCATTCAAAAACACATCAAGGAAGGCATCAGACCAACACCACAAAAGAAGCAAATGGGCTAAACCTAGGTCATATGTGTCCCATTTCCAACAACTCCTTAATCGCCTTCTCAATCTCCTCCTTGTGTCTCCTAGGATGACGATAAGTTGTAGTGATGATCGGTATTGCTCCTTCCTTTAACTCAATCACATGCTGAAAACCTCTATCCAGTGGTAAACTTGGAGGAATTTCGCTATACACCATGCTATGTTTATGCAGGATTAATTGGATGTTGACATAATAAGATCTCCCATCCTTGGATGAACCTATATTTGTAATCAAACACTCTACTGCCCAAGCTACTTGGCCTCTACGGAAAGCCCTCTCCATCCTCTTGGCTGAAACAATCATGGGGTCCCCATGGGATACGCCACAAAGAACTACCTCCTTCCCATCGGATATGAATTTCAATTGCAAATTTTGATAATTTTGTGTGTACTCACCAAGTGAGTGCAACCATTGCACTCCCAAAACCAAGTTCGTCTCACCAATGCCAATCACATAAAAATCATCTTGCATATTATGCCCTCCTAGAGTCAACTCAAGTTGTTGAATCCTTTGATTACATGGAATAGTAAACCCTTCAGCCACCATAACATTAAACCCCTCAAAATCATTTATCCTTAAACCCATCTTAGACACCAATCCCTCAGCAATAAATTTGTTCAAGGCCCCACTATCAATCAAAATTGTCACCTTACACCCTTATAAGACTCCTCTAACTCAAAGTGTGTGATGCCTAGGTGCTCCTGAAAGTGCTACAAGTGTACCACCTAAATGCTCTCCTCCCTAATCATCATGCTCAACCTCATGCACAACATCCTCAAATTCAAATTCTCCTACCTCAAAATTCTCATCAAAAACTACCTCTATATATTGTAGTTTCCCTTTTCCCAAGCACCTGTGACTTGGTACACATGGATTTCTACAAGTGAAGCATTTTTCCTTTGAAGTTCATTTTTAGATCTTTCCACCTTGCTAGGTTTTGGAGGTAACGTCTTAGGTTGTGGAACTCTTGTGAAATGGTCTTCTCTATTGTCCTAATGGTCCACTCTTGGGGAGGGATTTGCTCCTGACTACAAAATCCTCCAAATTCAATACCCTTTGGATGGCATCCTCCAAAGATGTTGGCTCAAAATCTCTCACAAATCCTTGAAGTGACTCTAATAATCCCTCAATAAAAAAGAACATGAGCCTCCTATCCATCACATCTGGCATCATCATTAAAACCCAATGAAATTTCGCTACACGGTCCTCAACTGAACTCTCCTCAAACATGTCAACCCCTTAAAATTAAAATACACCTCTAGATCTCTCCTATCAAGCTTATCTATAAGCCTCTATTTAAAATCAGCATATGTCACAATGTGGTTATGCCCTTGTGTGATCAACACATGATGCCACCACTCATGGGCTATGTCCTCCAAATCAAGAATGGAAAACTTGACAGCTTCATATTCCATCATAGGGTTAAGTGAAAGGTATGCATCCAATTTTTGAACTCAAACTCATGCACTGACCTTTCCAAAATCATCAAAAGTATTAGTGTCAATTTTCTCACCCTCTGTTGTAGATCTCTATTAAACTATTGCGCAGGTTGTCTTCTTTCACCCCTTGGTCCACTCCTTGCCCTAGCATTACTATATTGTTCTAATGGAATATGGTTTCTAACATGCAGATCAGGTCTCTTGTACTCATCTAAATAGGTATTGAAGTCAATTGCAACCTGATTTAACTCCTCTCTTTATGGTGACTACATTCTGTAGAAAAGGGTAGGCTAGAAAGGTCTAGGTACAGATCCCACTAGAGTTCTACTGTTATTAGCTTGATTTCCAAGCCCATTCTAATCTAAATTACTCCCTTCCCCTACATTGTTTTGTACAGATCTGCGGTGGTTAACTGTGTTGGTCAAGTTCTACATCCTTTGCATGAGCATTTGTCATTTTCTCTTGTCTTCTCAGGTAAGCCATCAAGTCATCCTCCTAATCAGCCATTTTCTTCTTACCTCTACCTCCAATTCCACTGCTATCTTCTTGTGTGGCTGCCTCTAATCTTTTCCTCTCTCTCTTTAGAGCCCTCTGGTCTCTTTGACTCAGCTACATACACAAAAAATAACCCAACAGGCTGGTAGTACCACCTACTCTGATATCAATATTATAAACCTAGGGTTTTTCCATCCTACTCAACTCAGTCACATAAGATGTTGAACAAACATAAAGTTACCAAGTCTACAACCCACAATGCAATAGCAAGACAATTTATGTATAATTCAACTCTAACAATCGATACAAATTGAAATGTCACATTAAGAAATAAGAATAACAAACAGTTGAGACAACCTTAGTGATTGATTGATCCAAGTCTAAATTTAACAAGGAATAAGAATTGGCACTAGCTCTCAAGATCTTCAAAACTTACAAATTGTAATGTTACCAGACAACTCCGTTTGAGAGAGTTTGGATCTGATATGTGACACAATTTTTAATTAATAGTTGGGTGTCTAGAGGTGAGTCGCCCTCAATGAAACTAGAAACTCAACACACTATCATTTGCTTGGAAGTTGAGGTGTGAAACCCTCAACTACGAACCCTACTTGGCCAAAAGCCTAGGCTCTGCTGACCTAGAGGTATGTGCTGAGGCATAGACTACAAGTTAGTAATGGCACTTGGAGATCTATTGGTTATTCTATGTTCTAACCCTTAATGTTGACCTGGTCTTTGGCATGCCTTGCTGAAGTTATTGATTGATCCAAGTTTAAATTTAACATGGAATAAGACCTAGTGCCAACTCTAAGGGTCTTCAAAAATTACAGATTCTAATGTTACCAAACAATTTCGTTTGAGTGTCTTTGGATCTAATCTGTGACACATTTGCTAATTAATGGCTAGGTGCCCAGAGGTGAGTCACCCTCAATGAAACTTAAACTCTCCACACTATCATTCACCTAGAAGTTGAGGCATGAAACCCTCAACCAACGACCCCTACTTGGCCAGAACCCTAGGCTCAGCTGATCTAGAGGCATATGTTGAGGCATAGACTGTAGGTTAGTAATGGCTCTTGGAGATCTCTTGGTTATTCTAACACTTAACGCTAACTCAACCTTTGGTATGCCAAGCTAAAGTGAAATGGGCATTGCGTTGGCAAATCTTAGGCCTGGACATGGGTTTATACCTCCTAGATCAAGTGCCTTGTGATATAATTGGGTTGTGCGAGGTCTTCCAAACCCCAAGTCTACCTCCTTGTTTACTGTACTGCAATTTCCTTCAGCTGCTGTTGGTACCCTCAACCTCTGCACCTGATTTCCTTTTACTAGTCAACAATAGAGGGTTGTTGAGTCCTTGTTGATTGGATCTGCAATAAATGATCAAGCCTATCTTGATAAACTGGAAGTTAATTTTGATCTTAAAGTCCAAATTTTTTAGTGTAAACAATAAGCGTAGGTGGAGGGGTTTCATCCTCAACTAAAAACCTTTGCAACAGGGGTTTTCATCCTTGCCTGAGCGTAGTTGTAAATGGCAAAATGACAATTTTTTATAAGCATTCCTCCAAATGGAACTTGGAACAGATTTTAAAATTGATTGCTAATTGGGATCCTAGGCACTAATTTGGGTGCCAAAACTCAAAATTGAAATTTGCTTTATTTATTTTATTTATTTTATTTCATTTTATATTTTTTAAATAATTATTTTACTAATTATGCCGAGAGGCATAACCCTACAATGGCAGCACGATGCCTGTAGGAGGCCAGCACAATCCGTGAAAGAAAAACAAAAAACAACATACAATTAACAATATTTATTTATTTTTAAAAAATAAAAAAGCAACACAATAATTATTTAAAAATTAAATAAAAAAGCAACAAAATAATTATTTAAAAAATAAATAAAAAAGCAACACAATAATTATTTAAAAAAATCCACAGCCACATTCTTATCCTTTTCAAAACAAAAGAAAATATAAAAACAAAGAGAGTTAACATTATTTATTTATTTGTGGGTGGTTGGGTGGACGACCCTCCACGTCGGCGGAGGGATATTGACAGAGTGTGACATGGCTCATACATGGGGTTTAGTTGTTGAGTCAAACGACGCCGGCAGGAGAGGTTGGAGTTGAGTTGACAAATAGCGTAAGCGTCAGCATACTCCGTATATAGTGAGTACATGCATTGAAGTTAATTGGCAAAGTGCTCTCATTTCTAGGCATGTCTCGTGTTAAAGGATGGCAGTGCAGGACAGTCAATCATGCAAGGATGGCAGTGCAGGACAGTCAATCATGCAAGGATGGATTGCCTTGCATCTTAATTATTCTCAGCTCGTGCGAAGTGAGTTGGGCTTAGTTGTCGTGGTTGTTATTTATGGGAGGAGTAGTCGGTGGGTTGGTAGAGTGCAATTTGCAGTGTTTATGTCTAGTTAAAAGTGGAGTGTGGGTTGTTTGGTTGCGTTCGGCTTCTGGAGTCTTCCAAAGATGGCTTCGTCTGGACGCTCCAAATTCATAATTTCAGTTTTAGTGGAGGGGTTGGAGTCATTCGGTGCAGACACTCTTATTTCCTTGCAGGTGATGGAGAGACAAGACGCATTTAGAGAAATAACTGATCAACGACTCAAGCGTGTCTTGCTTGACAAAGATCCTCTGGTAATGGCTGTGGTGAAAATGGTCTTAGGGAAAGGCCATCTTGACAAGAAGGGGTATGCAAGGGATAATGCTTATATATCCTCACGCTTCTTAGCCTCATTGTTGGATATCGACGTACCCAAGGCGAAGGCCAGGGTAATGTTGGAGCACCTGTTTCGTGAGAATTTTGCTCAATCTGGCTCGGATGTTAGTTTATGAGTCTTCTGTTGTTGGCTTGCACTCAGCCATTTTTGTTAAAATTATGCTTCCATAATGTCCAGGTAGTAGTGGTTAATGGTAGTTTTTTTAACTCTGATCAGATGGTGGTCTTTCCTTAGCAGACGTTTCTATGGTTCATCTTTAATTTTAATATAATATGTCAAAATCTTACGTATCAAAAAATATATATATGTATTTATTTATTTAAAAAAATCAAAAAGCACAAGACATATTATAAATATTTATTTAAAAAAATCCACCATCACATTCTTATCCTTATCCAAAAAAATAATAATAAAATTATTATAATAAAAGGTAGCAGGGGAGAGGGGGCTGGGAGGAGTCCTCGGATTTTAACTCATCAAAAGAAGGATGTGGAAAAGCGAATGGCTAATGATCAACATCTGCAAGAAAGCAGTGGATTTGGCAGATTGAGGAGTGCCCAGGATTTGCCCCTAGACTGGCAGAAAGAGGCTGCAGGGGTCGAAGATGGATGGCAATTGGTTGCGGGAAAGAGAGCGAAGGAGATGAGGAAATCCTTTGCTATGGTCCTACAATCTCAGACTAAAGGTCATCCAAAGAAATTTTCAAAGAGCTGACATGAGAATGGGTGCTTTTGGCTTTTGAATTTACACTGGGTAGTTAGCTTGTCTCAAACTTTCTCTGTCTATGGAATGGTTTAGTGGGTTTGCGGTTTGATCCTTAGATCTATTAGAAGGATCGACTGGAGTTGGTGGGAAATGTATGGAAGTTTTTCTGGTTTTATTATGTAACCTCTTTTATTTCTATATCAATAAAATAAATATTATTACCGATCAAAAAAATAAAATAAAATTATTATAATAATAAGATAATATTATTAAATCAATTAAGATTTAGTAAGCCTTAGGTTTTGTATTCTTACGTCAATTAGGATTTAGTTAGTGATAGGTTTTAATTAGAGTTTAATTAATTATAGGTTAAAAATTGGGTTTGATTTTTTGTTGCTCACTATTTTGAATGATGTGAGATTCTTTTTTTATTTGGGAAGCTTTAAGTACTTCCTTTTCATTGATTTTCTTCTTCTTTAATAATAATAACAATAACAACAATAATAATAAATGAAATAAAATACACCTCAAAATGATATATCTCGATGTATATTATATAGATTAGTATTTAAGATATATATGCTAGTTAATATATATAGTTGATGTTAATAAACACCCTTATTTATGAATGAGTTGGAGGCCAACCTTAAGAGGAAAGGGACATGACAATAAGTGCTAGTAGTGCATGTAAATAATATGTGGAGAGATTAATACAAATAATGTAAGTGATTATGATGTGAGTAATAATCACATTGGAATAGGTTTGTAGAGATTAGTTATTAGTTAGGAGAGTGGTTATAGGAGTAGTTATAGGAAAGTTGCTATGTGTGTGTGTCTAATATAATTGTAAAATGCGATAAAGATGACCGACTAATTAATGTGTTTGAGCCTTTGGCTCTACTTCATATCTCGTTGTTTAATAGCTTTGCTAAGCTCCAAAGAATTTCTCATTCTCTTTCTAAAAAGTGTGTTGATGAGGCTCTCTATTGCCAAGATTTGGCTCTCTACATGGATAATCTCCACGTCATTTTGAAGGTTATTTGGAAATCTGAAGTCTTTTCACCTTGCAAAATATTTTGAAGAGTACAACAATACACCATTTCTTTAACCCAAATTTAGTACTACTTAGGTAGGACCATACAAAAAAACATATAATATAAAAAATAGCCATAATTTACCAAAATATACAGATTAATCAGAAAACACAATTAATAATTTAACGCCAATGTCAAATGATAAATCAGATCAGCTTATAGATGTGGCATATAATCAAAATAGAGCAATATTCAGTGCTCAAACTACATTAACTACACATGGAAATTCAATATAAAGCATCATATTACTCTTCATTGAGAGCATCAACATTATCAATTAGTTCATTAGAACCACAAATAGTGCCAACACCACTCAAATTAGATGCAGGATGCCCTGCATGGCAACCACATGCCCCCTCATCAGGCTGATCGAAACTAATGTAAGTTGTGCAAAGGAAGCATCCATGAGCAATGAGTAGAAATGGTGTTTAAAGTGATTGAGGAATGAAATGTGATAAGAGTTGTTTTGTTTTGTGTTTTAGGTTCTGTTTGTTAGTCTACTTGCTTTCAGGGTTAGGTCAAATTATTATATTTTTTATGTTTCTTGCTTGTGTCCTCCCATTATGATTTTTTTATTAAATCTAGGCCATGGCACCCAGGGTAAAGCAAAGGCACAGGGTGCCCTAATTGGGGCATTCCTAGTTCTGTCTGAAACAAAACCACGTCATCTGGGTTCACGAACCAACCCAGGATCAATACCCAGCATGGACCCTACCTAGGTATGGGACCCCAGGCAGCAGAACCCAACTTCATAGCTCTTCATATTTGATTATGAATTTATGAATATCATGATACGGAACTAGCACTAATAGCTTTACTATTTTGAACTGTGCTAGTCAGTCACTGCTATCTATCTGTCATCAGTTAGTTATCTTCGGTCTGTTTGTCTTTTATTGTCATTTGTTTATTTCTTTCTAGTGGATGCATCCAACATAAACCAAAAACCTCAAAAAACATCATAACCATCCTAGTTTTTTGATTTGTGAATTTCAATAAACGTATATGTTTTAGGCAGATATTGAAGCCTCCCCTAAAGATGGATAATCGACTAAAGACCTCAGTACTGCCCTGGAAAACTTTTCCATTTGAAAACTTACGTGCATGCATAATAAATAAAAAAGATTATTTCTCTACTGATTCAGCCCTATTTCCAATTTTGTTACAGTTCATCATTTTTCATCAAAAGAAAGAGGAGACACAGCTCTGCTTATCCTCTTTGTCCATTTTCTTGGATGAAAATAACACCACAGACATTGGAAAAAGATTAAGAAATTCAAGCCGATGAAAGTATTTAGTCCAAAACACTTACTAAAAACAAAAAACAATATCAAAACATAAATCAAAACCCAATGAATGAATCACATAAATGAACCAAATGAATAAAACTGGGTAAGACACAAACACACCAAGGGCACCACGTACATCAACCAACAAACCAGAAATTCTTCACATATAGAGGTACCTAATTAGACCAAGTGCCAAGACAAGACACCTTAGTTCATCATATAAGCTGCCACCCAAACCCATTCCATCATCATTCAAACATATAGCCTGCCTGTCCTACTAGGTTAGCATCCATTTGATTTACTATGAATCATACCTAGGCTGTGGAGTCAAAATGGGGCAGTGCACTGCACTGCATCTACTAGGTTAGCATCCATTTGATTTACTATGAATCATACCTAGGCTGTGGAGTCAAAATGGGGCAGTGCACTGCATCTACATGTAAGTCAAAACTGGAAGTAGGAACACGTTGGAAAACAGTAGAATGGGGTCAACTTCTTAAGGAAATTGTAGGGAGCAGAAAATTGGCAGGAGAAAAAATCTTAAACAGCCAAGAATTTAGATGATTCTTAGAAACAGAATTACATACTCCTGGAAATCAGAACTGATGAAACATTCTGGAAAAATCAGTTTCAACACAGGAATTTTTTGGAAAAATCCTGGGGAAACAACTCCAAACTGCTGAAAGCATTTCTGAACTTTCCATAGATGAAAAACATTCTGGAAGTTTCTGTAATGTCCCCTTTCGAAGTATAATTTGTAATATAATATTTTAATTTAACGCTAATGTGTTAAGTTAAATTTAATATTTAACTTAACGTTAATTAAAATATTATTTAAGGGGGAGACAAGGTGTTTTCTCAAAACGGTATTACTTTAATTTTTTAATGGGGGAATTAAAAGGTGACTTGAGTTTTGCATTAAAAGTAAATAATAAAAAGAAAAGAATTTCAAGATTGGAGACGGGAGCTACGTTTTGAAAAGAGAAAAGCAATTTTGGAGTCTTTCTGGGATTATGCAGAAATTTTTTTGGGAAGAGTGATTTGCATGTTTTTACAGAACTTTGTGGGCAGAAATTTTTTTGGGAAGAGTGATTTGCATGTTTTTACAGAACTTTGTGGGGACAGTAACCTCCATGAAGAATATCACCTTCGGAGTTGGAAAATACTCCCTGGGTGACTGTTGAGTTTTTGAACGAAATTTGTGCTGGTCTTTGTCAGTGTTTCCTAAGTATATTTGCAGAGTTGTTAATTTCAAGAGGACAGAGTTTATTTGGTTCATATTATTCACAGTTGATTATTTAGTTACTGAACCAAGAAGGAACCGCAGGTTTAAAGTGCCATATTAATATGTAATTCTTCCTTATAAATCCATATTATTGCAGTAATATGGTCGTAAGGGGGAGATTGGAAGGAAGCTATTTATTAGATTGGTGTAATATTAATACTCATTCAGCAAGTGAGATTTAATTCAAAACCATTATATTTAATTTGAAGTAGCCGCCAGTCACACAGGTGCCATACAAGCTCGTGAAGGAGTCCGTACAAGATGAGCAGTACCAGATAAAATGTTTATTGAGTTTGAATGAAAAACTCATTGGTTTAGGGTATTAATATATATAAACTTTCTTTGCTGGGCGGACAAATTAAGTGGTTAATGCTCCTGTTTGGTGTTGAGTAGAAATTGCTGAAGGAAGCCATACATATTATCAGCCATACCATTGGGAAGTTGCCAGGCCGTACATCATTAAACCATTGATGGAGTGGAATGAAACAATTTAGGGTTGTAGGTATTGTAAACTTTAAAATTTGGCATCTCCTTAGCTGGGCGACCCTCCTGGTACCTTTTTGCTGGAGTTTATTGCCATATTCATTTTCTGACTGAGGCCATACAACTTCTGCCAGGCCGTACTCCTCCAAAGGTGGCATGTAATGTCCAAGGTGAAGCGCTAGCTTTTAATGAAAGCATTGCAATGCATTTGAAGAGTCCACTCAAGTATTGTCTTTTGCAAGTGATATAGGAAGGGATAAATGCAGTTTAATGGTGCTTGCAGGGTGTAGGCAATATTCAGAATTAAACAATAGCAGATATATATTTAGTAGTTCGAAGAGTGAAGATTTTTGAAGGGAGTGGAATATGAACAGGAATCAAGCCTTCAAGACTGTTAATAGAATATAGATGTTTTGCCACAGCATTGAATATAATTTGCAGACCTGTAGCTGTCCAAATCTGCCTTGTTTGTTGCAGGTGAATCTTAAGAAAAAAAGAATGCTGCTGAAGGTTCATCAATCTTCTGAGTTTTAAAGGTCAGATTTGTTTATGAAAAAATCTTTATTCAAGTCTAAAATTTAAAGTAATTATCTCCTGTGTTTGTTTTTTCTTTAAAAGGAAAAAAAAACATATTCCTTTCAACTTGCTATTCGTTGTCAAAAGCCAAACCTATACCAAACCATTGTAAACAAACAGCAGTTACATGCATAACTGAAATCACGATTCACAGAAAGGGAAAAAAATTGGGGTAGATCTTCACAGTTTCTGGCTCCTCTCTATGCTTCTGAAAAAGTTTCCACTATGAAGTTAGAAGAAGATTCTAGCAACCAGAATCCATCCTGCAGGAACATTTTCTGGTATTTGGAATGCAAATTCCATAAATTCAGGTTGGTTTTTGTTATCAAAGTGCACCTAACTGAAATAAAACAACTGCTCTAGAACTGAATCAAGACTACTTCAATATAACAGAGCACGTAAGGGAGGGTCGAGGCCATTCTGTACTTTGCAGATTGTTTTCACTAACTAAAATAAGATGGTTTTCACACCATTAATTAAGATATACTGCACTGTACTATTTGCAAAGGATCTTAAGCCACATTAAAGAAACTCCTCATATGTACAATTTGTTACAGAGATGTATGGCAGAATCCTCTCTTGTAAAATGAGACTAAATCAATCGAAAGTTTTCTAAATTTTTAGACCATTCTCCTGAAATAGGAAGCGTATTTGTTTGTTTCTAATAAAATTAATTCACATTGACTGGGAGGAGCTCGGGTGATCAGGGATTTCACAACATAGCCTCACTTTCAGATTCCGAGGGACATGATAAAGAGTATTAAGTTAAGATTTCGCAACCAGTTTGCTGGGTGTGGCATGTCTCAACTGCATAGAACCACGCACGGTGCAAATCCACAGATGATACTGTCCCTCGGCCGTGAAAACTGAGCTAAAGGTTACGTTGAAAAGAAATATGGTGCTAGGAATAACAATATAAAAAAATTAATTACTTCATGTGGAAAGCGATAAGCTAAGCGATCAGGATTTTCATAACAGAGCCTCAGGTTCAAAATCTGAGGGACCTTTTAATTGGATAAAATTCTGCATCTAGCTCACTGGCCATGGCATACCCTACCAGCTAGCGCCGAGTGCACTGTAACACACACAGAAGATACTGTCCCTCGGCCGCGTCACCTAAGCCAAAGGTTGCTTCCAAAAAAAGCGGAATAACAATTTAAAAAAACTAATTAATTGAAATTATTTTTATATGTTTGGGCCAATGCCTTGAAAATATGAGAGATATTGCATGTTTCGGGGCTCAGCGGTTCGTAAGTTTGTGATGGTTTTGTTCATGATTGATCGTGTGAGAGTTTAAGATTCCAAACGTTTAGAGTTTTTCAGCATAGAATTGTTTACAAAGTATGCTCCACAACCAGGTGCATTTTAAAGATATATTTAAAAAATATTAAATCCAAATGTATTTTTAGAAAACTTGAACGAAATGATGCAAACGAACTAACCAGGTAAAGCAGCCTCCCTTTCCACGAAGTCTGAAGCCAACTGGATTCGAAATACGAGGAGGCAGCAAAACATTGAGATCGTTTAGACTTGGAAAGCCAGCCATCGAAGCCGCATAGTTGGCACTCAGCGCAACAAAAACTGCACATAATGCAGCCACTGGCAGAGCCCGCACAAGAAAATAAAACGCCGTCATTACTGGAATCTGAAAGCACTGCTACATTTGCATCTACATTTCACTCTTCCCGATTTGCTGAAGTTTTCAGTGTTTTACAGCAAACCCTGGTATTAGGGTTTCAATATATTAAGGCACATTTGGCTTCAAAATTTGCAGTTATTGAAGCTTCTGGTTCAGAAATTTTCAGTTGCTTTAAATCGTTATAGTTCAACGGTAAATATGAAAAGCTTCTTGAAATAAAAAAACATATTTGTATTACGCGAGGAAATATTGCGCGGAAACGGTTGAATGAATGAAAGATTTTAATGACGTCCACGAGACTAAACAGCCTATGGGACCGAGACACTCAACAACTTAGTTTGTCTTCAGACTCTTCTCCAGATCAGATCTCCTGCTATTAATTTTGATTAGGAGGCTAGCCGTCTGATTTATCTTATCCTCCTCAAATAACTGCTGCATATTACCCACATCTGAAATACTTGAGTACTGATTACGGATATTTTCGTACGCTGTGCATTCCATGACGAAGTGCCACTCCGTTTCCACCACTCCCTTATTACAAAATAAGCACGTTCTTTCTTCCCAAGTTTCCTTAGGAGTCTTCCACCTACCAGATTGAGAAAATTTAAGCGACGAGATTGCGTGGTTGTCTTCTTTAATTTAAAGGAGGTTTGAAGAATTCGGTACGAAGGTTTATAAAAGCCTTAAGGGTTTAGCGTTACTTGATTCTTAAGCACGTGACGACAGAAAGTTGCGGAGGGTATGGCACGTGGGAAGTTGTGCCAGGTCATTTGTAGGATTAGGTGTCTTTTGTTGCCTCGTGTGGGATGAAATGGCGGGAATAAAAGGTGTAATTTCTTTTTTTTTAAAAACTAGTATATATATCTTTAAGATAAAATAAAATAAAAAATAAATTAGTATATATATCTTTTAATAAAAAACATCAAAAAAAAACATTTCACATGAAAGTTAAACATAAAAAATTAGAATGTTGTGTTACTGTCCACTATAAACAATAAAAATAATAATAAAAAATCACGCACATGGAAATAGAATGTAGATTTTTCTTTTTCTTTTTCTTTTTCCGGAATTTGTGACCGTCTATATGAGTTACAACATAATTATTGTAATTGAAACTTTATATATTCATGCTATTTTTATTTAATTGTGTGTTTATTTTGAAGAAATATTTTAATATAATTATGAATTGTATAATTTTATATGAAATTGGATGTATTCGATTAGTTTTTAGGTATCTTTATATACATATATTTGTTAATTATTTTTTTATATATAGTTTGTTTAAGAATGAGGGTTGAGAAAACAAGAGAATTCATCATCAAGATAAATATTAAAAAATAAATATTGCAAAAAAATAAAATGTTTTAATCAATTGTCTAATAGGTTGCCTTAGTTTATGGATATTAAAATCATTTTATTGTATTTTATGCTCACACACTTAATGCCTACTTTATCCTTACATTTACTATGATACATTTGTCACATATGAACATTTATTACACTTACCCAAATGCAGTTGTTAGCTAGCCTAATTTGAATGTTTACCCACCCAAGATCATTTTTGTAGTAATGGGGTCAACCTTATGGTTGCAAACTCAACCATTATCTTTCTAAAATTCAAATTCAATATTTGGCATAAGGTTTCCATAATCCATGTTGTAAATGAAATATTGCTCCTAGAATCAAATTCAAATTCAAATTTTGACTAATTAGATCCTTTATTTTCCTACCATAAGTTGACTAAGTACACAAATTCTTGAAATTTGATGCTATGTGCTAGTATTTAGAGACATTCATTAGCATTCATTTATCATCCTCACTCATCTTAATGAGTTGAACAATTAGATTTGGTGTGCTAAAACAAAACTAATTTGCACATTTATTTTAGGAGTATTTTTATAGCTTGAGAATGTTGCCCTTAATTGTGTACCCAACTATTTTTTAGGGGGGTTAACCTAGGAGAACGTATTATCTTGCAACATTGTTAATAATCCTCTAAAGGTATTTTAAATATTGTCAGTCCCTAGATATCAAAAAAGGTAGACAAGTTCAAGACAAATCAAGTGAAATAGAGAGAAGATATGTGTAGATTACCATATCAAGCCCACAAGTGTAGGGCATTTCTACAAGTACGAACCTGACTTGGATATACAAACTCAACCCTTGATAGATTATAAAAAATTTGCTAATCCTAAAATAAACTAAAGGCAATCATCTTTTATTTATAATCCCAAGGTGTCTAGATTTAAGCATCATATCATATTTTATCCATTCTTTAGTTAAATAGCTAACTGCCTTCACCTATTGTATTTATTTTTGTACTTCAACCTTTATTTTTTTAGAATACGCATGCCCACAACTCATCATTAAACTAGTTACATTATAGTTTTGTAATGTAATAAAGGCCTTTTTTAAGTATAGTATTATCCAATTAGGGTAGAGGTCAAAACCCGTAAATTTAATCTTTGATCAGATACATAGAGAATAACACTTAATTAAACATAAGGTGGAGAAATTTTTAGTAGAGCATCACACCTAGTACAACATCTATGTATGTTCTAAACTAAAGTAATTGTATTTTGTGTACATGTCTTTGTTGTCAATCAGATTGCACCCGAATGCTTGAATATTGAAATTCAGCAATTTGTTGAAACATTGGTACTAATTCCAGGCTGTGGGTATCCTATAAGGAATTAGACCTCCAGATTCTAGGCTAGTTCCTATTTAATTTTTTGGTTAATAACTGAGTGATTTGTTGGAAAAGGGAGAAAGACTTACTAAATGTATGTAAAACTGTAAATTGAAGGTGATGCACCTACCCGATAATGATTTGCAACTATGACCCACAATAAGTTTCTCAACAATCTAATTTGCACAACCTGATTTAATAATTTAATCACTTGAATGATTTAAACAGAGGCTTTAACCTAATGCAATATTGAGGGAAAATGAGGTTTTCACGACAAAATTGATTAATCGATTTATAAGCACAGTGCATAACCAGTGAACTTAAACTAAATTGCATACAGATATGTGAAAAAGACAGACAAAATCAAAGGTTTCAGAATTGAAACACAATAATTCTTCGATCAAATTCCTCACAAAAACGATGCTTGAAATCTAGAAGGCAAATTCTAAAGTATTGGAATTTAAAGGAATCTTTTGCAATAACACCATTTGAACCTGTAAAAAAACACTACTATATTAATCTGAAAGCTGAGTTACAAGATGATTCATTTTGCAGAGTGCAAAGGCTAAAAAACAAGAACTGACTTTAAAAAGATACACTTTTTCAATATATACAATATGAATGCACTTCAAAGTGCATGAATAAGCAACTGAAAGTGATCTAAAAGTGAAAAGATGACAATCCCAAAGTGAAATCCGAGCAGAAGTAAAAATCTCTGAAAATGTGGTTCAAACTCATGCAAAAATGAGTGAACTCAATCTCGAACTGGCAGTCATAAAGCATGTAATTGATCTACAACTCAAACTAAACTGAAATCCCTGAAAAGGTGGGCTAAAGCACACAAAACTGCCTCGTTCTTACCAACTCGCCCATGCACATTTTAAAGTCCATCTTTCTCATGATAAATCTCCAGTTAACAATCTGATGTATAACTAAAGTAAAATGTGATTCAACTTTACAAAATATCTTTATTTGCATTTGACAAAGATGAATTAATTAAATGATTTATAATGTATCATCTAATTAATTCATTTACATTAAATTATGCAAATAAAATATTAAGGATAAAGCTAAATGTGAAAATACATCTCTTCGCTTCATGATCTTCAAGCTCCATATATCACACTTAGTATGTATTTCGCACTTTTCACTAAATAATCACCATTTGACCACACTTGCATAAATTTTTCAATAATTTAAAGGTCCTGCCATAAAGCACCAATCTTCATTGCTTGATAAGGCCAACCACTTGCTAGGCACATTTGATAATGATTATGTCAAAAATCAAACCCCATTATGACTTAGGGAAAATGGACAAAGAGCCATCAAACCCTAAAAACATTATCATTACTTTGCATTTGACTTGGAGAAGATTCGAGAAGAAAACTGGCCACCATGCTACCTGGTAGGGTTTCAGCTTGAACTCATCATGAAATGATCTGAATCTACATTTTTCAACACTTCCCAAGCTGAATCTTGTTGAACTTCACAAGGTAAGTTCGTTTTTAATTAGTTTGATTCCATTACGTAGCATTTCATGAAGCTTTAAAGGCACAATTGTGCACAATACTGAACATTCCTTCTGATATATTCTATTACCTCCTTTGTATCTCTATATTTGTTGATTCTGGCCACCATGAAAGCTGGAATCGAGCTTGATTAATACTGGCAAAGATATGACACAAAATAAATTCTGGAAAGATGACACAATAACAGCGTTGGTAAGCTCAATACTTTCCTTTCTTGTATACTTTCTAACTCTTTCAGGCCGTCGTGGAGTATTTTGATATTAGTTGCCACTTATGAGATCTTTGTAATCTTAAAGCCACCATTACTTTGTTGTTTTTGAGAATTTCATTATGATTTAAGAATAAACCAAAACAAAGAATAAACGCCCTCTTTCTGTGATTGCGCACCAAGAGATCTTTACATATATAGCTTGAAAACTGCAACATACTTTGTACCTGGTCGTGGCTTATGAAAACCCCATCTGGGTCTTTACAATTTGTTGTATTTTTTCATCCTAGAATAAAATCCTAAAATGGGTAAAAACATATTCGCATATTTCCTGTCATAAGAACATTTATGAGCAATATTGAACATTCATACTGTAACATCCGCCATGGTGAAAAAATTATTTGATATTTTGAGCAAGAATTTGCATGGTTTTATGAATATTTCCTCATTTCTATTTTATTATATGTTCATTGTCTCCCATTTTGACATTGATAACTAAAAGCTTATTTTTGTTGTTTCTTGTGCATATCATGAAGCCGCGACTTAGCATTCAACTGGGAATTTGTTAAATATTTTTCTCTTTATATCCTCTTATTTCAATGCTCACATGGGAGACAACAAATTACTGCTCTTTATACTTTTTTGTAAGAAGAAGCTTGTTTTGAGTATCAAGATGCATTGTCTCTCTGTCTTCTACATGCTCGACTTCACTTAACTCTATTTTTCATTGTGAATGTATGTGACATATGGTTCAGAATGTAACATTGATGTACCCTGTTTAAACTTGCAACAAGCTTGAGCCTTATGTGCTTGA
>VDFB02020220.1:0-14688 GCA_007258455.2 Sequoia sempervirens
TCTCATTGCATTCTTCTTTTGGTGAGGTATATTTATTTGTTTTGGATCAATGATGGTGTGAGTGAGTTTTCTATTGGACTATGAACATATTTACTCTTTAAGTGATATTTGCACCTATATAATCCTGTTTGTGCTCATCAAATGGTATAAAATTTATCAATATAATATTTTTACTTTCTTCCTCAATAAACACGTTTACATATTTATTTCTATTTGAACAAAAGTTCAAGTTGTTATTCTATTTGGTCATCCATTTATTATTTTGTTTTATCTATGTCATTTTTTTTTTGTTCATACACTAATTAAGGAACATGTTTTTACTAGAAGCAATTCATAAAAAACTAATATTTTTATTTTTAATTTCCTTGTAATTAACTACTTTTGAATCCTTTCTACTTGTCACCATTTTATTTTACTACTACTAACGCATAAATCACCTGCATAATAATGCTTTTATTTCCAAAATTATGGACTAAATACTACTTATTAAAAATATTAAATATTAAGGATCTTTCTTTTTTCAAAAAGTTATTACTGATGACTATCATAACTAATATTCAAACAAAATATAATCACAATAAATTACATCAATCTAATAAACTATCTAGTACCACATAAGCATTACAATAAATATGACATACCTAAAGTTATGGACTAACTTTTAAAAAAATACTTTTTTACTCAATATTCGTAATTAAAGGCATGAGCAATAACTCTTTAGGAAAGGAGAATCCTTTAATGTTCCATACTTTTCATAAATATTATTTAATCCACAACTTCAAGTTTGCCATGTATTTGTATTTAAGATAATTAAATAACAATCAATCAATTTATTTATTAACCTAGACAAAAAGGTCAAATATAGATTGCATCTAGGTCTAATAAATATAAAACTAAAATAGACATAAAATTATATCATATCTTCAATTTTGGAGAGAAATTTATATTATTAAAAGAATAATTATTTAAAATTTAAAATTTATTAAAAAATAATTCTCCTTGAGAATTGATTTACTATGGATTCCTAAGACTATTAATTAAAATCAATTTTAAATAACTATTGTAATTAAAATTATTAAATATTGCATATTAATAAGAAAAAAGATATTAATGATTAATTACTTAAAATTAAAATTAATGGATACATTGCAAATAATAAGATTCATTCAACATGACCTATAGTTTTATTTTACATTTTCATAATCAATTTCCAACTAATAAATTTTGATTTGGAAACACAAAGATCAATTTTTCATTTTATGCAAATGGTTCTAAATCTTGCATGCATTGCATGTGAGATAAGAATGGAGAAGTGGACTATAACATGAGATTTAAAATGCTTTACAATGCTCCAATTAAATGAAGGCATAAAATAATCTCTTTGCCAAAATTAAGTGATTTATAATATGTTCAAGTTAGGTGATTCAAATTGATATTTTTCAATGCACACGTAGGTTCGCTTTAACTTCAATGCATATGTATCAATATTATCTTTCAATGCACACATAGGTTCACTTTAACTTTAATACATATGTATCAATATGCTTGATCTATCTATTGAATTATCCATAATAATATATAAATTGATTTTCCAACATCTCTCTTCATAATGATCTACTCCAATTATTTTATCCTAGGTAAAATCCCAAATCATAAGATTCACCTCCTACTATAAACTAACCTCACTTTATTTTATATTAGCTTATTAACATGCTTTCCTCTACTCAATCAAACAATTGCAAATATTGCTGATTATTTATATTTCACATTGCATTAGGAAAATAAGTTTGTTTCTTACTTCCCATTGAATAGCCATTTGGGTGGACCCCTATTGACTGATTGTTGCATGCACAGACTGCTGTGTTTTACAATTTTTCCATCCTTAAAAAGATAATAAATAATCTTCTAAAAAAAATACCTTCAACTCTTAAACCATTTGATAGTGAAAGAAACATTTAAAAAGATTAAAAATATTTGATACATAAAGAGGCTTTACATCGCACAACGAGCTCACTTCTTCGATTGGTGTTCTTACTGTAATGTCGATGTATCATGGACAGGTCTGAAATTTGTTAAAAATAACTAGGCAGGCGAAAGCCTCCTTTTCGCTTCAAAACGCCAAATTTGGTAGAAGCCAAAATAATAATTTAGTTCTATATTTAGATGAGTGCGCAATTAACTTCGAGAAAATAAAAAAAGATGTGCAGTGGAGGGAGGGCAGAGAGATATTCTGAGGAAAATAGTCTATTCCTAAGTAACTTAGCGAGAGGGTGGAATTAAGTATATGCAGATTTTTATAAGCCTTTGTGGAGGCTCACGGTGGGGCATAGAAGAAGGCCCGTGAGTGTTGGTGACATGGAATTTTTTCTTTGTAAACATTTTAATCTTCCCTACCACCTTGCCATATCTACCATATCTGCATTTGCTCCATGCATTTGTAGCTTCTATCTTCCCTCTTCTATCTTCTTCTCAGATTCTTCCCGCTTCTATCTTCCTTCTTCTATCTTCTTCTATGATGTATCTAGATACTTCTCTTAGAGTATTCTGGAAGCTTCTTCCTTCGTAGGGTTTGTATTCAGTTTTGTGAAAAGAACAAAAAAAATAACTCTCTGTTTTCTCAATGAAAAAGGGGCATATACTCTGTTTTGACGTATGAAACAAATTAGTTTTCTGATACATTGTTTCGGGATGAATGTATGGACGTAAAGAGCACTGGCAGCTCTCTATCTTTCATAAGGCAATAATATAAATCTGTATGCTGTTTCTAATATTAACTGTGTTTTTCATAATGCTCTATGCTGAATGCTGCGTTTACTCTTTCTCAGTTGAGAATCTTGTTTAGTTTGTCTCTGTATTTTTATCCAATAAAGTGGTATCAGAGCTACTGACAGAGCAAAGCTTGGATGGATTGAAATGGGAAAGGAGATTGTAAACAGCGAGGTTGAAGATTGAGTCAAAGAAGACTTGCAGAAGTGAATGTACCACCCAGAAAAGAGTGTAGATCCCCTTTGTCTGTAGATGGCCCTTGAATGTAGATGTTAATAGAGATTAAAATAGTAGTCTTGTTGAAGCTGTTAGACAGATTGTAGCTATTGGTAGATTCCAAAAATCATATAGATTGAAGGTTGCAGCCATCACACATAAAGCAAGGGTTTGCAAGATTGAAGAGATTGAAAAGAAACAAAGGAATAGCAATACAAAGGCAAGTTTATTTATTTTGAAAAATCATGGCAGGAACAAGTGGAAGTATTGCACAACCACAGATTCCAATTTTCAATGGATAAAATTATGAATATTGGAGCATAAAAATGAAAACCCTATTCTGCTCCCAGGATGTTTGGGATTTGGTTGAAAATGGGTTTGCTGAACCAGCAGACCAACAAACATATTAGGCAGTTTCATAGGCTGAGAAGGATTTGTTGAAGGAAAACAAGAAGAAGGATGCTAAGGCATTGTTTATCATTCTGCAGGCAATGGAGGAATTACTCTTTCCAAAAGTTTCAGCTGCTACAAGATCAAAACAGGCATGGGAAAGTTTGCAAACAGCTTACCAAGGCATAGACAAGGTGAAAATAGCAAAATTACAAATTCTTAGAAGGGATTTTGAAAATCTGCAGATGAAAGATTCAGACTCAATAGATTCATTCTTCACTCATGCAATGGCAATAGTAAATCAAATGAGATCCTATGGAGACACCATTGAAGATCAAAAGATTGTGGAAAAATTACTTAGAAGTCTATCTACAAAGTTTGATCCAGTTGTAATAGCCATTTTGGAGGCCAAAGATCTTACTCAGCTATCAGTAGATGAATTAATGGGATCACTCTTAGTACATGAGCAAAGATTAAATCGATCAGGGACATCATTATTGGAAAATGCATTCAAGACTCAACTATCATTTGGCAGAACAAGAGGAAGATCAAATTACAGCAGAGGCAGAGGACGTTTTACACCAAGAGGAGGAAGAGAAAATACACAATTTGAGAGTAGAAAACTAGTATCAAACCCACATACCCATTCTACACCAACAAGAGGAAGGGGGAGCAGCCATTTTCATGGTCATCATCAAGGAGAAAGGTATGATAAATCCAATATCCAG
This sequence comes from Sequoia sempervirens, assembly GCA_007258455.2. Lineage (NCBI taxonomy): Eukaryota > Viridiplantae > Streptophyta > Pinopsida > Cupressales > Cupressaceae > Sequoia > Sequoia sempervirens. The sequence continues at coordinate 4,101 of VDFB02020220.1, forward strand.
TGTCATTATTGCAATAAATTTGGGCATTATGCATCTGAATGTAGAAAGAGGCAATATGACATGAATAAGCAAAAGGCACATTTTACAAATGAAAATCAGCCCAACACTAGTGAACAAAATACCATATTGATAACATGCAATGTAGCACAAGAGAGCTCCAAAGAAATATGGTTCTTAGATAGTGGTTGTAGTAATCATATGAGTGGGAGTAAGGAGATATTTGCAACAATGGATGATTCAGTAAAATTAGAAGTAAAATTAGGGAATGATCAACAAGTTTCAGTCATGGGCAAAGGATCAATTAACATAAAAACTAAGCAAGGTGAGGAGAAGCATATTTCTGATGTATACTATGTTCTTGGATTGCAACACAATCTCATAAGTATTGGGAAACTTGTACAAAAATGATATAGAATATACTTTGAAAATAGTGAATGTGTGATTCTAGATAAAAAAACCAAGCAATAGGTTGAATGCAAAAGTTGAGATGACAAAAAATAGGATGTTTCTTCTTAGAATCCAAAGTGAACTATTTTTAGAGCCACAAGGATTGCAAAAAGTTGCTGAGTTAGCTTTTAAAGCTTCGTACAAAAATGAATCTTGGCTATGGCATTTAAGACTTGGGCATTTAAACTTCAAAGGATTACAGCTGTTGCACAAGAAAAGAATGGTATATGGACTGCCACCAATAGAGCCACTTGAGACAACATGTGAGTTGCATATTGGCAAAGCAACATAAGAAAGCATTTCCAGTTGGAGAGTCTTATAGGGCAAATCATCCACTTGAGATAGTGCATTCAGACCTTTGTGGACCTATGCAAACACCATCCATAAGTGGAAAGCTTTATTTCTTGATATTTATTGATGATTTCAACAGAAAAGTGTGGGTTTATTTCTTGAAATATAAATCAAATGCATTTGCTGTTTTTAAGGAGTTCAAGGAAAAAGTTGAGAAAGAAAGTGGATACTATATCAAAACATTGAGAACCGATCAAGGTGGAGAGTACATATCAAATAATTTTCAGAATTTTTGCAAAGAAAATGGCATAAAGAAACAATTTACAGCAAGGTATACTCCTCAACAAAATGGAGTAGCTGAAAGAAAAAATAGAACAATCATGGAAATGGCACGAAGTATGATAAAAGAAAAACATCTACCAAATGAGTATTAGGCTGAAGCAGTTGCATGTTCAGTATACATATTAAATATATGTCCAACAAAGGCAGTGATAAATAAAACACCAGTAGAAGCTTGGAGCAAAATGAAGCATAACATTGCACATTTGAGAGTCTTTGGATGTGTAGCATACTCATTGATACCGCAAGAGTTGAGAAAGAAACTAGATGATAGAGGAGAGAAGTGTATATTTGTGGGATATAGTGAGCAATCCAAGGCATATAAGCTATACAATCCTATCACAAAGAAGCTGATAATAAGTCGTGATGTTGAGTTTGTTGAAGAAGAAGCATGGGATGACAACATAGATAAAACAACTACAGTTGCAGCTAATGTTCCACAAGAGAATGAAGAAAATGAGACTCAATGTGTGAATCCTACTACACAAGCAAATCCTCCTACAACACCTTCTAGGGCACCTACCACTCCAAATTCAATTGCTCCAACAAGTAATAATAACAGTGAGTCCTCTAATCCAACACTTGCATCACTAAGATCAAGGTCTATAAATACTTCAAAGAAGACACGAAGTCTAAGGGAGATATATGATGAAATACAAGAGGCTGAAAATGATGATTTATGCTCTAATTTTGCATTCTTAACACAAGCTGATCCAATTTATTTTGAAGATGCAATTAAGGATGACAATTGGATTGCAGCCATGGATGATGAGATTCAATCAATTGAAAAAAATCAAACTTGGGATCTAGTAGAGCTTCCTAAAGGCAAGGATGTGATTGGAGTTAAGTGGATTTACAAGACAAAGTATAACGTTGATGGAAAAGTAGAGAAACACAAGGCAAGACTTGTAGCTAAAGGCTTCACACAACAACCGGGCATAGACTACAATGAAACATTTGCACCCATGGCAAGATTGGATACCATTAGAATGGTCTTATCTATAGCAGCTCAAAACAATTGGAAGGTTTACCAAATGGATGTTAAATCAGCATTTTTGAATGGCATTTTAGAAGAAGAAGTGTATATAAAACAGCCACCTGGTTATGAAGTTTTGGGAGAAGAACATAAAGTATACAAACTGAAAAAGGCACTATATGGTTTGAAACAAGCTCCTAGAGCTTGGTACAGCAGGATAGATTCTTATTTTTTGAACAATGGGTTTAACAAGTGTGGCAATGAACCAACTTTGTATGTCAAAGTGAATGATGAAGGAGAAATCTTGATAGTGTGCTTGTATCTAGATGATTTGATATTCACAGGTAACATGTCAACTAACTCATTCAAGGCAGCCATGGAAAGAGAATTTGATATGACTGATTTGGGGCTCATGAGATATTTTCTTGGTATAGAGGTAAGTCAAAATGACCAAGGCATTTTTATTTGTCAAAGCAAGTATGCTAATGATTTGTTGAAGAGATTTAAGATGACAAATGTAAATCCAATTCCTACACCTGTTGCATTGGGTTTAAAACTTAGCAAGGATGACAAAAGTCCTAGTGTTGATGCAACTTTATTCAAAAGATTAGTTGGCAGCCTCATGTATCTAACCGCCACAAGACCGGATATCATGTATGGGGTGAGTCTTATTTCTAGATTCATGGACACACCAAAAGAATCACATTGGAAAGCTGGAAAAAGAATTTTAAGATATATCGCTGGAACAAAGAGCTTTGGGATTTTGTATACATCTTTAGATGACTACAAATTGATCGGATATACAGATAGTGATTGGGGAGGTAGCATGGATGACAGAAAAAGCACCTCGGGCTATATCTTTTATCTACGATTGGGAGCTATCTCTTGAGCATCAAAAAAACAACCAATTGTGACACTCTCATCAGCTGAAGCAGAATATGTTGCAGCCACATCAGCAGCTTGCCAGGCAGTATGGATGAGAAGGGTGCTTTCAGATTTGAGGCATCCACAAGAAGAACCATCATAAATTTTTTGTGATAATAATTCAGCAATTGCTTTATCTAAAAATCATGTTTTTCATAAATGAGCAAGAATATTGATACAAGGTATCATTTTATTCGTGAATTGGTGAACAATGGTGACATACATCTTCAGTTTTGCAGGTCCGAAGAACAACTGGCAGATATCTTTACAAAGCCACTTTCAAAGAATGTTTTTGAGCATCTCCGAGAAGCACTTGGTATTGTAGACATACATGGCAGTGAAGATTAAGGGGGAGTGTTGGTGACGTGGACTTTTTGCTATACACATTTTAATCTTCCTTGCCACCGTTGCATATCTACCATATCTACCACATTTACTCCATTCTTCCCGCTTCTATCTTCCTTCTTCTATCTTCTTCTCCGATGTATCTAGATACTTCTCTTAGAGTATTCTGGAAGCTTCTTCCTTCGTAGGGTTTGTATTCTTTTGTGAAAAGAACAAAAAAAAGAACTCTCTGTTTTCTGAATGAAAAAGGGGCATATACTCTGTTTTGACGTATGAAACAAATTAGTTTTCTGATACACTATTTTGGGATGAATGTATGGGCGTAAAGAGCACTGGCAGCTCTCTATCTTTCATAAGGCAATAATATAAATCTGTATGTTGTTTCTAATATTAACTGTGTTTTTTATAATGCTCTATGCTGAATGTTGCATTTACTCTTTCTTAGTTGAAAAAACCACTGTTTTAGTTTGTCTCTATTTTTATCTAGCAATTGTGACTGTCCTTGTGGCTCTCATCCTATTTCATCCTCTACTTGGTGGAAGAATTCTCTCTAGGAACATTTAACTATGTACCCTGATGTAGACTCTTCTTCTAATTATGAGGATTCTATGCCTCCTCCTTTTATGTAGGCAAATAATCCTCTTGTTGATGGTGTTATTTATCTTGTGGCTTTTGCTGTGCTGATTCTAGACAAGGCCACTCCCACTGTTGTGTGTGCTACCTCCCTTAAGGCCCTTGTTGCCCCCATTTTGGAAAAGGTTGTCTTATCTATGAATCCTGCTACTTCAGGATTAGATTTCGATGCTTCACCTAAAGTAACGGTTGTTCCACTTATTAGTTAGTCTGAAGGGGATTCTCCCCCATTTGGTCTAAATGTTTCAAATATGGTTTCTAATTCTTCTTAGATAGTTGTACAATGTAAGAAGAATTGTACTTCTAAGACGGTCTCTATTTTGATTAACAAGCCCTTGGAGGCAAAGTCATTAGGTTCTAGCTCTAGAGCTTGAGTCATTTCTCTCAGGTTTTTTGTTTCTATTTTATCTTTTGTTGGTGGATCTATTCTTGCTATTGGTCTATTTGTTGTTGCTATTCTTGTCCTATTTCTAATTGGTTGTTTTTTTTGTCCAATCTATTTTTTTGGTTTATTCATCTCTATTGTATACTTTGTACGGGATCAGGGCCCTTCCCTTCTTATCTAATCAAAAACTATAATTTTCACTAACATAATAAAATTTAATACATTTGACTTGCAAGAATATTTTATCACAAAATATTATCTTATTGAATTGGTATGTCATAAACTCATCTATTAACTAGTCAATAGATATCATTATTACAATACTACAAAAGAAAGGACTTGCCACTACTTGACACTTATTAGACATATATTAAATTTAGAAAATATAATTGAAATGGTCAAATTAAGAAATTAATATACATACCCAATTTCACTTTCTTTTCATATAATTACTAGAAGTGTTTGACATACTCTAAATAAATGGTTTCATATAATTTTTAAATTCTCATTTTCATTTATTTAAAAATTGTGTAGAATTTTTAGCCCTACTACTCTTCCTTAGAATGAAGAACTCATTTACAAATAAAATGAAGAAAAACTAAAAAGAAAAAGAAAAGATAAATTAAATTAAATGTGTTTACTTTCAATTCCTAGCCACATTCAATAATGATTCCATTTTGATCAACTATAATTTTTTTTTTCTAAGATCAAATTTTGAGCTTCTATCATTTGGTTATGAGTTTTTTTAATCAAATAAAAATATTTTTAGTTTACTTCTTTGGAGTATTTTAATGAAATAATAATAATATAGTTTTCAAACTTATAGATTCAATTTCTTATATTATTATTTGTAATTTTGAACGGTTTCATATGCAAATACAATATTATAGGTGTCATTTTTGTAATGTATGCTAGTTTTCACTTTTTGAATTTGTAATATTTTGTTGTGTAGGGTATTGAAGGTTGAGAAAATTGTTACTCCAATTTACAAGATAAATAAAACTATGAATCTTACTACATTCTATATTTTATTTGTTTTTTAACAATTTATAAACAGTTTTTTAGCAACAAATAATTAATCATATTTTATATTTTGTGCGACATTGAAATGGTGAAGTTTCTAGTTGGGACTTATCTTCTTCCTCACGTCTGTCCACTTTCTTCACTACAACCTGCTCTTGAAAGGTATGCCATCTTACATGGCTCTTGTTTAGTTGCTTTTATCAGCAATGGCTTATGCTCTCCTTAAGGAAAACAATAGTGAATTCAAATTTCGTTTGAAAATATTCTCATCAGTATGGTAAATCAGTTAGTGATCTTGTATACATGATGTATAAGGAAATTCAACTTTTAATTAAACATGCTTTCATTGAGCCTCATGATGAACCACTTTTCCCTCCACCAGCTGACATTGCTTCATCGGAGGGAAGCACTTCTTGAGGATCTTTCATGTTTTTTTTGAAATTTTCATCTCATCTTTTGACTACATTTGGTTTGGAGAAAGCTTGTCTTTTTGGCATTGGTGTCAGGGTTTCAGCTCATTGGTTTGGAGACTTCTCTTCTTTGGGATCCTACATTTGCCTTTTTTATTCGAACCGGCTGCTACTCTCCTCTCTATGTCTCATGGGTTCTCTTGGCTCCTGCGTTTTAGCTTGCTTCTTTTATCTTAACTTCATTTTCTCTCCAGGATTTTGTTTCGGTCACCTGGTTCTTCTTCTTAGGAATTCTATCTTATAGTCTTATCAGCCTAAGAGGCCTGTTTTTGTAACTCATGAACTGCAATTTTGCCCCTTTGGCAATGCTCTTCGTCTTCTAAAAATCTTTTATATTAATAAAATACTTTTCGTGGCTATGCCACCTTTACCAAATAAAAAATAAAAAAATTAATCATATTTTATAAGATTCATTTCATTGTATATAATTTTAGATCTAATTTTACCAAAATGGTAATGACAAGGTTCAATTTCTTCTTTTTTTTTGTACATTTTCCTTATCAATTTTTAAAATATCAAATGAAAATCCTCCACATATATATTAGATAGGTAAATTTCACGAGATCCCATTCTAAGAGAGAATGGGGTCTCATTAAATTTTCAATAAGAAAGCTTAAAACTTTAGGTTCTAAAATTCTAATAGGAAATGAATGCTAATCCTACAATTATATAACTAGATTTAATAAATTATTAACAAAAATGATAAATGATATGTGCACTAAAATTTAAGGAAGTACACAAAGAAAATTTTAGCCCCACATCAAAGATACATGCTTAATTTTAAAATATAAAATGTAGAGACTTTTATTTTCTTGAACAAGATTCTATAATATCTTGTAAAATAATTTTCTCGAACCCCTACTCCCAAAAAATAGTCCTTGTAATGACTCCATAAAACCTAAACCTAATTTTATTTTATAAAACTTCAACACTTCAATATATTTTTGAGTTAGAATTATCTAATTTTATTTTATTTGAATTTATTTTGTTTCTTTTATAATTTCATTTTAAAAATTAATTTAAAAATTTGCTTTAAACTTAAATACTTTTTATTTTATAAATATATATATTAATGTAAATAATCACGATAATTTTATCTTAATTTGTGAATTGAAAAATATTTTAAAGTGATATAAAATATTCTTGATATTTTCTTTTTACTATATTTTTTATTTCATAGATTTTAATTTGTATACATATTTGTTTAGAGTCTAATTCTATAATTAACTTATTTTTTAAAAATGATATATATATATCAAACTAGTTTCTTATATGCAATCTCTAAATTTCTTTCTTTATATTTCACTACTATTATTTTTTTCATTTCACTTTTTGATAATACAAAATCAGACTAAAATTCCAACTATTTACTGCAACTACAAACTATTCTTATAGTTTTGACATACTACCACTGCAAATTTTTCTTACAACCTTTAAGCAAGAACTGCAGCTACACACAGTCCTTGTTCCCTCCTATATGATTTTTATACTGTTCTCTCTTGTTTGGTCGTTAAAAATTCTTTTGTGAACATTAGCTATTTGATTCAAATTTTTACGGCCATTTCTGTGCGTTTGATGAAGCTTTTTAGCCCTCAAAAATTGCACCGTTCAAGAGAAAGATATATGGCTACTTTCTTTTATATTTTACTATAATAGAAACGCTTAATTTGAATATATAATCAATTATAATTTTTTAATATTTTAATAGTTTAATAACATATTTTTCATAGCATATTTACATATTTTTAAATTTTGATATAATTAATATACTATTAATAAATAAAATTTAAGTTTCCCCTACAGAAGGCTGCAATTGAACATCACTGTTACCACACAAGCTTATACAATTAACCACCTGCTGTATCAAATTTGCACAGAAGCAGCAAATGAAGACACAAAACAACGATTTGGAAACTCTGCAGGAATCTCGATCCGAGTCCACCTCTTTTCCTCTTCCCTCTCACGGACACAAAAAAAGATAATGCGCGACACCGCTGTCGGTGGACTCCATGGAACTTATAAAAATACAATCCCGCCATGGAACAGCACAGTAAACAGGACGATGATCGATAGGATGCTGACCGACGATTAACGACCCATTTATCCGACAAAACCAATACGAAAACCCAAAAGCAGATACACATCCAACAACATATTGATTGTTTACAGAAAAATTATCGTTATTTTCAACATATACATTTTTCCATAGTCGTGTGTGAGAATCGTAAATAAGTACGCTCTGCCCATGATTCAGGACTACATAAAAGTTGTCATCAACACAACCTCCAACACAGAAATGTTGATGCCGATCGAGATTCATGCGAGGAAGATCGTACCACTCGTTTTCCTCTAAATTGTAAACATAAGCTCTGAGTGCAAGATTATCGACGTCGAGGTTAGTAACAACATATACAAGACCTTGTGGTGATGTTGGCACTGCGCATGAAAATAAGTGTGGAGGGAAAGGCATGTCGGCGCCAAGCCGCCACCTGCGAGATACAAAATCAAATATCAAAACAGATGCTGTGTCGTGGAACCTCCTGAGAAGCCCCATCACAACCAAATGTTGTTTTGATGTAACGTAGACAGAGTAACAGGCATGTTGTATTTCCCATTCTAAATTAAATTCTTTTGGGATTGCAGGAAGTCTTTCCCACCAGTTCCCAAGCAGGAAGTAAATAATTACTTCCACATCACTTTTTCCTTCTCCAATTGGGCAAATATTAGCTATTCCCTGCTCGCATTCGTTATGGTGCTGTCGCTCTTTATAGAAGTTGGGGCTGCTCAGTATAGCGTTCCAGCTCTTGGAGACAGCCCTAAGGTTTTTTGTGGAATTTGTGTGGAACCCTTACCAGGCATTGCAGCTGTAAGTCTTTTGGAAGAGCCGGAATTTTTTCCATCGTCATAAAACTCTCAATTACTATTTTAGAAAGTTCTCCAGTCAGAATATATAAAATGAAAGGCAACGTCTAAACATCACGATCGATGTACTTTACCCTACATTGATAATCAGTTCTTAAATCTAATCGGGAATGTCTTCAAAATTAATTTAACTCAATTATTATTCTACCAAAAGGTGCATCGAGGATAAACTAGAGCAAATAGAAATAGTTTTTCCCTTTTTATAAATCCTCAAACGTGTGCTTTCACAATTGGAGGAATGTTTATTATAATTCTACTTTATTAATATATAAATAGATGTGTTAGGGTTTGTGTTTTTTCTTTTCTTTGTTGTCATCGTTACATCATACATGTCATTGGTGTAAAAAAAATCTTTTTTTTTTTCCATTTCTTTTTGTTAGTTTTTTTTTTATGGTTTTAAATTGTGTCAACTAAATAGTTTTTATTATTGTTGGTAGTTTGTTGGTCCAGTAGTTTTCTTTTCAAATTTGAATGCATGAGTTTTCTATTTTAGATGAAAATATATTTTGTGTGTGTTTGGATTCAACTTTCAAGGTGGCCTTTACTCTATTGGAACTTTTTGACCGCTATTGTTACCTAATTTAACAAAATCATTTACCTTAATCCTCATAAATTCTATCAATCTCATCTGCAAAAGTATGCGCATATAGAGATTGATCTCTCTAAAGACTTGAAAGATGTTAGTGTAAATAAGGTCATTATATATCTATTTAGCTAATCACCTTTCTAGGTTAACCTATTCACACTAGTTAACTTGCGATTGGAAGCCTCAAAAACCTTATCATAGATTATCACATCATTGATTTTTGAGCACATGACTTAGAGCCATCAAGAAATAATTAGATGTACAATCATATGGATCCATATGTAGAGAATAATTTTATTAAAAAAAGTCATCATTATATTTATTTTTATTTGCAATTCAAAAAATCATTACAAATAATTATAAAAAATGTATTCAATGCAAAGTTGTAATTCTTTTATATATAAAGAGGGTTTTTCAAAAGAGGTATAGCAAGTGTACCAATGTATTGTGTAGTTGTATTGTATAGGGTACTATGTAGGTACAACTTGTCTCACCAATCATTTAGCAATAATTTTGGAAGCTCCATCAAATCCAGTGGGTTACTAAATTTAGCAAAGGTTTTAGCTATAACTAATTTTAATTGTAGTTAACTTTCTCTAAGGTTTCATTAATTTTGGAGAATCCCTAAATTTTATGATTGTTTAATCAATTTGGCCATAACATCACATGACATCAACAAATTTCACTACCATAGTTTGACCCCTTCTCCATCAATAGTCACATTATGGCACTCCAACTTCAAAGGCCCATGTCTTGGTCATATGGAATCATGTTTTCAAGAAATTTTTTTATTTGGGGTAAATATTCATGTTTTATTTGGTGGTGTTATTATTTATATTTTTGGTATATGTATATTTTATAAATAATAGATTATCAAAGGTCACTCTACATAATTGTTAGTTTTAGATCTTTAAAGGACTCATTTAGGCGCATATAGACTCCTTTTTTAGTCTTATTTTTTTAACATCCATTTTTAACACTACATAGTGGCATTGGTAGTTCCTCTTGAAAATATCTTAGAGTTGTACCTTCAAAATACACCTCTATTTTTTGTATTTATAGGATTTGTACATCAAATTCATATGCTAGTAATTGTAAATGAGCTAAATATAAAGGGGAGTAATCTTAGGGAGATATCTTATTGAATCAAGGGGAGTAATCTGCCAATTTCCGCCCTTGTCATTGATGGTAACCTTGTATAGAAATAATTAGTGAATATACAATGCTCCCCCTTACTCAAATTCATA
>VDFB02020222.1:0-16735 GCA_007258455.2 Sequoia sempervirens
CCAACTTTAGGACACAATTAAAATTGACAACCAACTGGGTGACCGGTGCTCTAGACCAAAGGGGTTGGTAGCCGAATGTGCACAATGGCTCAAGTAATGACTTAAGGAGCTAGAAACTAGTAGGAAATGTCAACGTGCCATTAGAAGACTCGAAGGCTTTCAAAAGAAAAACCCTACTCACATATGGGGACAAGGGTTTTAAAATGCAGAATAAACCCAAGGGGTACTTAAAATTATTCAAAATTTTGGAAGCTTCATCAGTGGTTCATGCTCGAGGACATATACCCCCAGTGGGTATAGCAAGAATCTGAATCTTAGGTTGAAGCAGACCAGGGTAGAAGACCAAAACCCAAGAGCTTTCCTAGACAAGGCAAGAAGACACAATCGAAAGAAAAAACACCAGAACAACCTATGTATATTATTTACAAAATATACATTGCAATTCACTTCCAAAAGAAGCCCCTTTAAAAAATTTTGCTTCAATCCATAAACTGGAGGCCCCTAGCCCTCGAAATTTAGGGACAATTCTTTCCTTTGTCAAACACCTTGGTATGTTTTACTGACAATGGGTCCACATGAATATTATACAATTCCAATCAATTAGCACCATCATAATCAACACTTCCTATGGCATTTAATGTGGCGTTGCCACACTTATCCCTCTCCATGATAGGTTCATCAAATTTAACTGGGATGAGATCCTCATAATCCACACTATCATGAAGTGTAGAATCACATTCCACTTTCTCATCAAACTTAAAAAACTTTGTAGACATTTTGGCTTATACTTGGCCAATATTTTATAAGATTAAGGGAAAGAGAAACATGATCAAGCATATCCTCAATCTTTTTGTCACAAGTGTTGTCTTAATGAAATGAAAGAAGTTCCATGATAAGTTCCATGATAAGGTCCATAAGGTAGGGAGCATCTACAAAGAATTCCATGACAGCTACATACTAACTTACATCATTTCCCTATTTATCCATTCCCTTGAACTACTCCTCACATGGATGAAATAATCCTACAATACTAACATATTATGCAAAATCACCAAGTAATTCCTTCTCCTCAACACAAAATAATATTGTATGAGTGTCCATGCCTTTATCCTGATTCACCTCTTGGTCTCCTAAGAGTGGACTTCCTTTTATATCAAGGCAAATACTATCACGTGGAACATGAATAGTCAGGATTTCAATTATCTTTTCAAGTACATAGCCATTCACCATAGGAAAATCAGTACAAGCATCTGCATCCCTTTTGGCATCCTTGCCACATTCAAAGTTGACATCATAGTCTTAAGCTTCTTTATCATGTGAGCTATTGTCACATTTATACTCCAGAAAGTCTAAGGCATTATCTTGATACTAATCAAGTACAATCTGCTCAATCACATTTTGGGAAGCTAGTTCACCAATGTTTGTGTCTCCACATCCTCCATTTTGTTGGGGGCCTATCTAGTCAAGGGTGAAATTTTCAAAGGAAAATTTTCCAACCTTAATTTCACCTTGATTTTTGTTTGTATCATCCATGACACATCCACTAGTAGTACTTGCTAAATACTCATTAGGGGTATCTTCAAAAAGAGGATTGCTTCTATACCAATAGAAATTATCATTTATAACCTCACTGCCCATTGCAGGTTCATCAAATAAAGGATTTTTCCATACCTTCATGATAGTTGCATGTACCTCATCTTCCTTAATGTCAGGATTCCAACAATTTTGATGATCAGTGCATTCAAATTTAGTGTAATCACTTGAAGAACAAGGTGAAACATTCTCAACATCCTCCTCATCATTTTCACTCATGATAATTGACCCACATTCAGAGAATTCTTCACATGAAGAGAACTACTCACTACCTAGGAAACACACACCCTCAAGGCTATTAACATATCCCCTACTAGAATCAAGGGATTCCATCTCCACTTCATAAGAAGAATCATATTCAATAGAAGACTTCCCAAACTTGATCTCATCCCTTTGATTCCCCATTTGTGTCATATCATTAAAGCCAAGTGTATTCCCCTCACTGACTGGTGCATGATTAGTGTTGGCTAAATCAATTTGTGAGGTTTCACCATGTACCTCTTGTGTTTTCTCATAGCTTATGACATCCCAAGGAAGATAATTAGGTACTACCTCTTTATTTTCACACTTTGTCTCTTCATCCTCATCACTACTACATGCACTTGCTTCTATGTTTCTTGCAAAATAACAACATTCAACAGTCAGTTGCTCAGAATCTGATACTTCTTTTTGATCTATCAATATTAGTCTTTGATCCTCCTCACTGTGGAAATTATTTCCCACATTCTAGGAAATAACTAGGGGCATATGACCATGCTCAATTTCTTCCATAGTATTTATCCAATCCACTACTTGATCAAGGCTATGAGGCCTTTGATTCTCAGACCACTAGATGAATCCTGATATGTAGGCTTCACAAAACAAATTAATGCACATTAAATCACTAGGCCTAAAACTCTTGGGTATCTCCATCAGAACATCCAAGAATCTTGAAAACAAGTCATATGGTGACTCATTTATATGTCTCTTCATTTTGTACAACTTTCTAATAGAGAAAATCAGGTCAACTTTTCCCATCCTTGGTTGATATGAGGTTGATGCTTGCTCGTGTTCTACATCTAATGGGAGTAATGCAGGTGCAACATCTATGGGATCCTTTTCTTAACAAACATTTTTACTTCCTGGTTTGCTTGGTTCAATATCCTGGATACTATTAGAACTACTCTTAGCAATCACAGGTCCTCTCATGATTGAGTATTTCAAATTATTGTCAATGTTCATAGCCTCTTGGTAAGCTTTTTGTAAGGTGGCAAGATCTTTGTCCCTCAACAAGAAGCTCATCTTACTATCAAATGCTCCTAAATGCAAAACCAAACACTCTACATCATTTGGTCTCATATGTTTAGGGATTTCCCTTATGACCTTAGAAAATCCAAGGTTGAAAGCAGGGACCAATTCCCTCTTATCCCTAGAAATCTCCATGAAATTTGTTCTTGCAACACTTGGGTTTATCCTTTCACCAAATTGGTCCATGAAGGTTGCCTTAAGTTCATTCCAACAATGTATAGAAGAAGAAGGCAGAAAAGAGAACTAGTCTCTTTCATCTCCTTTCAAGGATTGAACAAATAGCTTCATAACCACATCTTCATGGTCTACTTCATAATCACCCATCACATCAGCAAATTCTTGCACATGCCTGCTTGTTGATTCTAACTTTTCACCGTTGAATCTTGTTATTTTGTTCCTGACCTTGGGTGGTACCATATTTGGGTAGCCACATATATCATAAAATCTAATAGCCTTGTACCTATTAGTACTGAAATTTCCTTGGTGATACAATGACTGTTCACCTTGCATGCCTTTTTTTGTATTTATGCCAGATGATGTGAATTGATAACCCTTCCCTAATTCTTGAAAAAGAATTTAGAATATACATGGAAAATATACAATATTATCCCAATTCCTTTAACAAAATATGATCCTAAGCCTTCAACATATATAATTCTTACAAATGCTACCTAAGATCTAACAATTTAACATGCTCCTTTCATCATGACACGGGAATATTAAATTATACACAAAAGCATGCTAAAATATTATTATCATTCCCTCATCTAGTGCTAATTCACTCATTAGGGAATCATTTACATCTCAATTATGGGAAATTTATCTTGATTTACCAATAATACGCTCCTATTTCTTCAAATTCTATGAAAATACCTGGTAATTTGCAGCAGAGGACTATCCTTTGCCTTGTAAGTTGTAGATTCGATCAATTTATGTATACTTTAACAAGTTCTTTGAGTCAAAGTCGCCACCTCTCTTCACAGAGGACTGAACTTCAAGCAATATGAAGTTCTTTACAAGTAGTATATGTTTTGGGCTATCTTCCATAACAGAGTCACACTCGGATTCTTTCAATCTTTGTTGCACTCAAATTATTTACCAGGTTCAAGAATTCGTTATTATCTAATCAAGATGTCTAGGTTCGCTTCAACCTTTGACTCTAAATTTTGTATCTTTGTTTGGAGAATGAGAATTTCCCCAGCATGGTCACCATTTTGTTGGTGTTTTTACCAGTAAACCTAAGGAATCTCTAAAGAGTAGCCAAATCTTATACTCAAGACCCTTAAAGTGAATGGCCAACTGACAAAATTTAGTTGAAGACTGAAATCTTCTACACTTCAGGCTCTATGGGACCTAGGAGGTTGTTCCTTTTATCATTTTATTTGACTATTTCAATAAATGACATAGAAAATCACAGATCAGTTCCTATAAGGGGTAAACAACACAATTCACTCAAAGGTCAGCTAATCTTCAAGCAAATATTCATCAATTTACCAGGAACAAGGAAAATATCTCACACATATGCTTCATAGTAGATAAATTTTAACAAATTTGTATTCTAACCCTAAATTGATAGTCCAATATGTTATTATCACTCAAAAGGAAAATACCATGACAAATAGACTAGTATCTTCATCAATTGGGCAATGGAGTTATGCATCTTACAACCTGTCATGCAGAAATTCTTTAAATTTGAGAATTATGGACTATTTCCATAAGGACTTGTGTTATGGAAAATCTCTGCACATAATTCAACACTTCTTACCAAATTCTCAGTAAATCATAACAAATTCATGGCCTCATTTAAACATTTAGTTGATTCATTGAACCAAAGAAGAAATGAAGACATGCATTCAAATGAAACATTCGAAGATGAACCAAATATACTTGATATTATATTCAAAACTTGAAAAATGGTTTACAAAGAGGATTAGATGAACAATGTATGGAATTTACTTTTGATATCAGCAATTTCTACAAAATTCATTAAGATTTTCATATGCATAGTTCAAAACCAAGACAATTCCACTACCCTATTTTTTGGTATTCTTCTATTTTCTACCCTTTTACATATTAGACCTGAAGACTCAAAAAGTTAGAACCCCCTACAAACAAGCCCTAAATTCCCTTTTATAGAGTAAGGGAGCAAACAAGATTCTGGCTCGAAATGCAATTACATTACAAAATTTCATTTCGCATCAAATTTCCCCTGCATTTCAAAATTCCCCACATGATAATTCTATTGAGATGGGGAAACCATAATTGCTATAGCCACCATGAGGAGAAATAAAGTATCACCAAAACTTCCCTTGACCACCATGTAAGCTATAAGACAAACAATCATACTACCACGAGGGCACATAGTCAACATCCAACACCCCAAAAAGTAGCCACACATGCAGAGAAAAACAACCACCACAAAAATTACCAATCAACACAAAAATTCATTTCACCACAACCTTTTCAACAACTAGAAGACCTTCCACCAGCATCACACATTCCCACTTCATGTCATAGTGAGGGTTGGAGATGAAACCTCAACCCCTTCCTCGTCCTTGTCTCACTTTAGCACAACACCATCACACCCATTGGGAGTCTTGACCGCTAAAGGATGAACGGACAACACCTCAGCTCTAGGGGATAGAGCTTGACCTAGGGTCTCGAGATACTAACGATAGCTAGAATTTGTCTTTGTTTCAGTTTTCGATGAGCTCTCCATGATGTTAATGGGAAATTTTTTTCGTCCAAATATTTTATGACCATATCAAAGCTTCTATGGAATTCTACTGGAGGGCCTAACAGTTTCCTCTCCTTTTTCTCATGTCGCCTTCGAGCTCTCAGCTGGCCTTTCAGATGATAGTTGCATCTGGTAGCAATAGGTACAAATCCTTTCCCCTTGGTATCCTCATGAGTAATTTTCTTCGCTCCAAGTATTCATCATGAGACCTCTGTGAATTTAGTCGAGACAACCTCCATACCAGAACTGATGAAGCACCAAGGTTTCTCATACTGCCACTAGAAAATCTAAACTCATAACCTCGGCTCTCTGCACAAACTTGAAGACTTGACAACTAATTTCTATGGTGAAAATGGAAACTCACCACTTCTATTTATTCAAAAGAGTGATGATAGAAATCATCATTGTTTAATGAAGAACACATGTGCAAACTGGACAATTCATTGACATGTGTATTGTCACCGTTTAATTCCCAAATGCATGGAAATCTACATATCCTACTTCATGATTTCTGAAAATTAAGTTTCCACGCGCACAGAGATCAATTTGATCACACCTGTAGAGAGTATATCATTAATGTCCAATGGTTATAGAATGAAACAGCTATCACATGCCAATTTATCAACTTTGAATGTCGGTCGTTGATCTCATGACGAGATGAAAGATCAAACAACTCACTTTGGGCTGACTGGGTTTGAAATCCAACAGAGCATTGTTGATTTATCTTCAACCAATGGTGTTAACCTGCCTCAGATGGTAATTCATCCATTAGAAAGCTTCATCTATCTCACGAACTGGGTGGATCGATCCAGTGTCAGGATCTTGTTGATCTCACGGCCTTTAATGTGCCTTCATCTTTTACTTGTGAGCCAGCAAGGAATGGTGGAGATTGTTCCCATCATTCAATCTTGGCTGTTAGTTTAGAACCATGGGCAATGATATAGATAGTGGAGAATGGGCCCTATGTCTGTAAGAGGACATGCGTCATCATCTCACTATCCTCACATTGCATAAATGGCAAGAATTTTCCATCTGCGAGCTGAAGGGGTACGGTAAAGATCTCTTCCCACTGTCTCAAATCACTAAACCTGCACACACGGAAAGGTTAGCATTAAATAAAGGGCCAACACTAGGCCAATGATGACTTGACCCTTGTAGATAGATGACTTAAGCTTAAGTCATTTTTGGGAAAAAATTTAACACCGGACTTTAGGACACAATTAAAATTCACAACCAACTGGGTGACTAGCACTCTAAACCAAAGGGGTCAGTAGCCGAATGTACATGATGGATCAAGTAATGACTTAAGGAGATAGAAACTGATAGGATGGGTCAATGTTCCATTAGAAGACTCGAAAGCTTTCAAAAGAAAAACCCTACTCACATATGGGGACAAGGGTTTTAAAATGCAAACTAAACCCATGGGATACTTAAAATTCTTCATAATTTTGGAAGCTCCATCAAAATGCATGATGATGATGAAGAATGCATGATGATGATTTGCTCATTTCTCAGGATTGGTATTTTTCATCATTTCTTATTATTCGATATAACACATAGACATGATGCATCAAGGTATTAATAACTAGGATGACATTGTATCTAGTGTAATGGACTTTGACTCAGAAAATAAATAGGATGGTTCCTATTCACACCTTGACATGCAGAAACCTCATTGGAATGTAAGTTAGAAGCCTAGAATATATTGGACCAAAGCATATGCAATAGTCAACAACATACTTCAAACAAACTTCCTACACACAACTAATCAAGTATGTGCCAAGATTATTTTAGAGGAGTATCCACAAGCACGGCAAGTGAAAGATAATGATTGATGCCCCATTCCTTTCTCTCTAAATCATTTTGATAGACATCATCGAGAGGTCCTCGGAATGGGTCATTAAGATAAATCATAAGAAAAGATCAAAGACAAATAGTCAGTGTTATCTATATCTCTTGCTAGTTTAACTTAGCTAAGGTGATGTCTGATACTGATGTCCATTGTAGGAAGGATACATCCTAGGAAATTTTGATTAGATGGATGTTTGATGTTAATATGATGATGAGCTTTATGATAAGTCATTGATATAAACTTCATTGACAAATTTACCTATGATTTAGACTTTAGATTTTGACTCTTAGGCTTTCACTTTACTAGTTATACTTTCTTTCTACTTGTTTCACCAAAGGTTGAAAATGATGATTTGGCTAATATGGATGAAAGCGAGATCATAATCTAATCAAATCATTTCAAACTAAACCCTATTACCCCAGCTTCATACTTTGTATCAACTTCCATATACCCAAAACAAAAAATTACATGTATGACTATTTAAATTCCCCTACCACCCACATTGACCGAGTTCTCTCCTTGGCCTTCAACTGCTAACATTTGAATTTGACTTGTTGCTTGAGCTTGAGAGTGAACTAAAATGTTTATATATAGAATGAGCACATTGACCTTGTTGGTTTGATGGTTTGTAATAACAACATTATGTTGCAGCCATTGAGTACATTCGTGAGACAATAGAAAAGAGAGCATGATATTTTCTCTTGAAATTGGAAATCTCCTCCTCATCCAAATCAAAATGATACTTGCCCAAAGCTTGGTACAGATATGCAAAAGAACTCTTGAGTAGAGAGCTTGAAGGCCTCGCAGGTGTAAAGGTAACACTACTTACATTAGAGGTAGTTTCTGGGAAAGAACCCGCCTATGAAGCCTTCCCCATGTGTTAAGTCATAACCTTGAACACTCTGCAATAGAGCATCTTATTGCAAGTATTCTACCTTCACAAATTTGTTAGCAATAGACTAAAGGAATTTAAAATTCTAAAGTAAGTCCATCGCATTAGATAGGAAAATGGAAAGAATATTGGCAAGAAAAATTATGCGTTGCAAATCGGTGTGCAAGACCTCTTCACCAATCAAAGTTTTGATGCAATTTAGGACTATTGTACACTTCACCTTAAACACCTAATACAGATGATCTTATTTTATGTAGTTAGAAACTGGGAGCTCCCATGGTCAAATTGGCACCACCATTCTATAATTTCTCGAGAAAAAATCTAAACTATTGACAGCCTTCGCATGACATCCATTATGTGCCATCTTGTAAACTGAAGTTCAATCATGTGAGCTTCTCTCCAGAATGCAAGAAGAACCCACATAGAGACAAACTCGCCACGAACAAGGAAGATAGAATAAATTTAGCTCCAAATTCATCACAAACAAGATAGGTAGAATTAGCTTTGTAGAATGACAAAAAAAAGAAACCAGATTTAAAGGCAAGATGCAGAACCGAGCCTTTAATGCAAATGATATTAATGAGATATGGCATGATTTAAAACTTGCATTGTGATTTTGGAAAAATTTTAATTGTCAAATCCATTTAATGAATTATTTTTAGCTTTCATCAGATAGCGCCACCTTTACTTAATCACATACAAATGTAAGGATTTAGGCATGCTTAAGTACTAAACCCTGCAAACATAGAAAATAGTGTTAGAGGAAAATAGATGGCGGCAAATTGGAGTCCCCATTCTCTATTTTCGTGCATGGAAATGTGTTGGGCCTATTTTAGTATTTTCAAATTTTACACCCTTCAATACTAGGCATAAAACTTTTTAAGATGCAAGTTGTTAGTTGGTTCCTGCAAGGGTTCTCCTTTAGGGGTTGATAGTTGGTATGCTCTTGATCCATAGCTTTTTGTGATGACAAAGGGACCCAACCAATTAGGCTCAAACTTCCCTTTGTTGTCCTGATTTGGAAGGTTCTTTTGATTCTGTTTAGGACATGGTCCCCTAACTAGAAAGACCGACATTTGACCCTTTTTTTATAGCTCTATTTCAGTCAGTTTTGATATACTTGTAAGTGATTGAGGGCATCAAGACGATGGTCGTCTAGGAATTCTAACTTGTTCATCTAAGATACTCTATATTCGCCATCGGTGATCATGTTTTGTACTGACACTCACAATGATGGGAGCTCAACCTCGATAGGCATGATAGCTTCATATCCATAGACTAGGGAGAAAGGGGTTGCACCTATTGGTGTGCAAATACTTGTTTGATAAGCCCAGAGAGTGGGATTTAGTTACAGATTCCAGTCACATCCAACTTCACTGATTATTTTCTTTAGGATTTTCAAGATGGTTTTTTTCATAGCCTTGGCTTGACCATTGCCCTGGGGGTAATATGGGGTAGAGAATCAATGTTGGATGTTGAATCTTTGGTATAGCTCTTTCACATCCTGATTCTTAAAGGGAGTTCCATTATCTGAGATGAGGGTTTTTGGAACACCATAATAGTAGATTAGGTAGTTCAAGATGACTTTGGAAATTCAATTCTCCATTATGTAGGTCATACGAATGGCCTCAACCCACTTGGTAAAATACTCGGTGGTTGTGATGATTAAATTGTGGCCATTAGATGAGGTTGGAGTAATTTTTCTTATGAGGTCAAGTCCCCACTACAAGAAAGGCTAGGGTGTGATTATTGGTTGCAATTCTTGAGTTTGAGCACGAATAAAATCCCCATGTTGTTGACAGTGGACACACTTCTACACATATTGATGGGATTCCCTTTCCATGGTTGGCCAATAGTACCCTGTTCTCAACAATTTCTTAGCTAAATTCATACCACTAGAATGGGACCCAAATATTTCATTGTGTACTTTGGTTAAAGCAGTCAAGGATTCCTCTTCATTAAGACATCGGAGCAACATCCTTGCAATGCTTCAACGGTAAGGGGTATCACCTAGGATGACAAATTGGGATTCCCTTTTAACAAAGGTCTTTTTAAGGTTTGAGGCAATATCGAATGGGAGGGTTCCTCTACTTAGGTAGGTAAAGATGGCATGGTACCATACGGATCTAGGACCAACAATGACACACGAATTCTAATTTTGGGATCTCAAAAGTTGGTACGAGAAGTTTTTCTACCAAGAATTCACATTGGAGGATGTCGTTCGACATGTCTAGCAGTGATTCGATTGTTTCTATGGAATTTGCTGCTCTATTATTCATACAAGGAATCTTCTCAAAAGTTATATCTATGAAAAGGTCTTTGAGACTTTCCACCATCCTTTTGTAAGGAGTGAGCTTATTGTCCTTAGTTTGATAGTCATCATTCACTTGTTCAATAACCAGTTGTGAGTCTCCATAGCCTTTCATCTCTTGTATCTTCCACTGAACCACTATCATTAGACCTATCATTAGGTCTTTGTACTTGTGCCTATAGCACACACACCCCGTTCAGAATAGGGACCCTCTCTTTTTGCTTCGTCGGGTTGCTTTTGTTGTCGCCTCATTTTGTGTGTCCCCTATATTTGAGTCCTAAGTGGTCAAGGAGCCCTAGAGTTATCATCTTAAGTGGACCAAGTTTCACTACCTTCAAAATTTCCAAGTCTCTGGCCTTTGTGGAGTTTCCTTGGCAATTTTCCTTTAAGCTTTGAAATTGTCATCCTCTAGGTCATGCGGGTTGCCTTGTGTGGAATTTTGTTGTGCCTTCATTGTTTTGAATAGAAAACTCAAGACATCCTCCTACCTCATGGGACCTACGGCCTCCTTCGTCATTTTTGTTACCAACCTGATCAATAGATGGCCAAATCTGGTGTGTTGTCCGCTTTGCAAACCATGTTGTTCCTGTCACCATGTTTTTAAATGAGTGTCCACCAACCTCAGTTGCCTTCGTACCCAAATTAATGGTGGGAAATTAAATTCCAAAAATTATATAAAATAGTTGATTTTGACAAGTCATTTTCACTGTCAGAACTCCAGAAGACTTGTCAAATCCCTAGCAATCGCCACGTTCACGCCCGCAAGACTTCATCGTTGTCTGTTGTTTCTTCACACCATTCATCAAATTCTACAGGTTGGTTTTTCGATGCCCTCCCTGCTATGATTTTTCCTCAATTTTTGAAAATTTATCAAATTCTAAAAGGGGGGAACTTAAAATTTAGCTAGATATATAAACGGTGAGCAAAACCCATGTCATGAAAATTGAAAAATCCCTCGAAATTGGCCCTAAAAGTTCATGTGGAACTCCTGTCTCCCACGGTCATTCTTGAACCAGGGAAACCATTCCCTTGCATCCCACATAATTCCCATCATTATTGTTGTGTTCCTAAAATGCTAAACTCTAAAACAACCAGCATCCTCTACAAGTCCACATATGCAGAGGGGCGCGCACACTCTACCCATCATACTCAAACTTAAATGAAAAACGTGAGTTAAAACTAAGATTTTTTGTCCTTTTCGATTCTGCAAAGGCAAGCTTCCACCTCTAGCTTAGCCCTCATATCACATCGTTTCAAAATGGAAAACTTGCCCCGACCACCCACCTCGCGGGTCTCGCACAAACCATGACCGTTGATTCAACTTAAGCACATAAACCCTGGCAGACTATCCAATGTAGACTTCTTCCATCCTCTCACTGCCACATAAATGACCAATCACAAAATGATGAACCCTTGATATCATTCTAATAGTTGATCCCTGCCACGGCCATTTTCGTCTGACCCCCTGTGCTAAGAAAATGACTAAGTGTCAGCCCCTCTGGTGAGCTGCCTAATGCAGACTTCCATCCATAGGCTTCCATTGGGTGACTACCATTTTGAATGGCACTGGCTTACCATCCCTCTACCTTACGAATCCTACATCCATTGCCTCTATTTGGGGTCTGAAATAAATGACTAAGTGTAAACCGCCATGCGAGTTGCCCCATGCAAGTGACTGCATGCAGAACTCCATCCCACTCTCACCATTTGAAACTGCCAATGACCTTCGTCAGCCCGCTACACGGAATCCGACCTTATCATCTTTTTATGATCATTTGCAAGCAGAAAACCAATAGCTTTTGTCAGGGACTCCTCCAGACTCGACCATGCAGGCCACTTTATGTCAACCGCTATCCTCTTCCCACTATTTCGAACGATGATTGTCCAACATCCTTCAACAACTTCTCACCCACATCTGGTTAAATGAAATGAACTTCAAAAATCAAACAGTGCCATCCTCTAAGACCACAAGTCCCACATTGTGAGGTGCAACCTTTCCAGTGTTGTTTCAAACAACAAAGTTTGAAACAACCAAGAAGCTTCATTCATCCGCATGTCTTCAACCCGCATACAAAATTGTTGACTTAATGTTTTTAGAGCCTCAAAATTGATTTGACCCATGTACTAATGACCTGATCGACTTAGTGGGCCCCACCTCATGACAAAATTCCAATGTGGGTGGAACCATGCAGGATGTCGTGCCCTAATTATTCTCCTTTTGCAACTACCTTCAAAATTTCTGCCAGCCCAGGGAAGTCTGCACCCCTGGGCCTGCATTGTCATGAATCCTTCAAAAAAGAGGTTAAAGGTGATCTGAAAGAAATGTTAGCATCCTAAAGTGATGAATTACTAGATTTAACATCATTTTTGTGAGATTTTGCTAACATTTTTCATGTTTTACACTTGAATGTGCTTACTGCTCCCTTGCTTGCAAGATATATGGAACCAGCTGTAGGCCCTTTGAAAGCATCCATAGAAAAGGAAAAGAGCAAGAAGCCAGCCAAAGCACTAAGGGGCAAAGAAGACAAGGATCATATGAAGTACAAGTTCCAAGGAGAGGATCTCAAATCAAAGGTCACCACATATTGGGACAAGATCTCAAATACCAACCTGGGACATATAAACCTTGATGAGTTCAAGCAGAGGGTCATTGTCAACCCTATAATAAAGAGTGCTAGAAGGATCAAAAGAAGTGGGTTGGCCAAGGTTTTCGGTTTCCCACCTGCCCTTATAGCTCCTAAGTTAGTAATTTTTTGCAGAGAAGCATATCAGGAGAGCACTAAAAGAATAGTGGATAGGGATGGCAACATATTGGCTAACTTGTCCTCTAAGTCCATTGGAAAGACTTTCCATATACCCACCTTTGATGAAATGGAAGAACAACCAAGGATTATGTTGAAAGCACATGGAAAGCCGATCCCCTCAAGTGCAAAAAGTTTATTAATCAATACTGGCTAAAGGAGAAGAGGGGTAGTGAAAACAAGGTATCCCAGAAGCTATTTAGGAGCGATTTCTATGAGGATTGCCATGATTTGGTGACCTTACCAAGCAGGGTTATGGGTCTCCCAACTGTAGCATTCTTCCAAGAGTGGATGCTTTAATTTATAGAAGAAATCATCAGGGGAAAGACCAAATTCAATTGGGCAGGAATGATTAGCAACTTTCTACATGAGCAGTTTGTAGTTGTGAAGAAAACCTCGCAATTCTACATGACCTTATACTTGGTCCACCTACTAGCTAACCATGCTCAATACAGAGGTTTTTTATGGCACCGAGCCAAACTTTGGGGAGGGAATTAAAGGTATATGAAAAATATCCCCAATTTCAATTCAA
Organism: Sequoia sempervirens; assembly: GCA_007258455.2. Lineage (NCBI taxonomy): Eukaryota > Viridiplantae > Streptophyta > Pinopsida > Cupressales > Cupressaceae > Sequoia > Sequoia sempervirens. Next base: position 14,006 of record VDFB02020222.1, read on the forward strand.
ATACTTCAAAAAATACTACTACAAAGTCAATGATACCTTCATCGGGCATATAATCAGATTGCTTGGAGGTGACTTCAAGAGGAGAGTCACACAGAGTGCCAACACATTCATCCGCTGGTTCAACTTTATACTTATTTAGTTCCCAAGTTTACATACATCTTAACCGAGGGCTTCTAAAAGAGACCATATAAGCTGCCCTGGTACCAAAATGACCGGTTGGTACTACTTGAGCTCTCTAGGCAATTGCAACATGCTCACACGCTACTAAGTGACAAACATAGGCCAGGAATTCCTTATCCCCTTACATTTTTCTAGGGAATGTATGTGATCCCCGCATCTCAATGTGTAGAATATTCTGATAAGGAGTTAACTAAATATAAAATAGAGCTCCACACTGTCAGGCCATGGATGGACCCATATGGAAAATTGAAGAAAATGGTCGGAAAGGAGTACGCCCACCTACACAATGTTGAGGAATTTTGGGGGAATTGCAGAGATGATAAAGAATTATGCATGAGGAACTACATTAGCATGATGACATACTTTGTTAAGATAGTCAACTTGTTTCCAGTGTCAGATCAAGTCATAGAATATGAGAACACGATGACAGAACCGAGGTATCATTTCGTCACCAACCTCTTGCTGCCCTTAATTGATTGGAATGAGGAAGAGGTCAATGACCTTGAAATTCTAATGAATCCAATAGAGGCAAGGAAAAATAAATGGATTGATCGATAGATCACTCAATTGAGACTATAGGGAGCTACTTTGACTTACAGTGAGCTCGAGGATGAGCCAGAGAGCGAGATCGACAATGGAACTGTTGCAGACCCATCTAGGGAAACCTCAAAATCTTCTCCAACTACCAGTTTCAGAAAAATAAAATAGGTGTTTGAACGCTAGCCTACACACAAGGTGTATTTGAGGAAAGCATCGGAAGGTGATCCTTCCAAGAAATCAAAGAAGTTGGGTGGTTTTACAGAGATGCCCACCATTCAAGAGGACCCACTCCATGAGGGAGAGGAAGGAGAAATCGAGCAGCCAAAGTCTCCACCTACCACCTCTGCCCTCACTGTTTCTTTTACTACCACTACAATTCCTCCTTCACCTACTTCTCAAGAAATGGTCACTTCTTCTCCACCCGTGGTGGAAATTTCAGTCCACCTTGCTTCCACCTCACCCACTACACCAATATTGGTGGTAGATTCTTCGTCTACTACCACTTCTCTACTCTCTTTCACCTCCATGTCTCCATCAACAACACTTCCATTGGCCATTGTAAAAATGATAATTCCTACCCTCTCACTCCTAGAAGCTTTTGCTCGACATATGCAAAACATACCAACGGAGCTATCTAGAGTATTCATGAATCCCGTAGTACAAGCTACCCTAGCGCAAGTTATTATCGGCCTTCATGTTCCTATTCCTCCAACCAATCCAATGAAAATGGAAGCAACAATGTATATCTTCGAGGATTTAGAAAGACGAGAGAGAGAGGAAACTAAAGAAATGGAGGAGGAAGTTGGCGATTACATGAGCACCCAAAGCACCAACAGCTAGTTATTAATGAAGTGGTGCATGAGGAGGAAGAAACATAGTCCTCTAAGGAAGACATTGAGGAGCCTAGTTCAAGATACATCATGGAAACCTATGATCAATAACTTGAGGAGGAACTTGCCAAGAAATTGAAGGATGTTGGAGAAGAAGTCGAGAAGCAATCATCTGAAGAGAAGAAAGATACAGACGATGAAATGGAGGTAAACATAGAACCTCCTACCTGGGAAAAAGACAAAATCCCTAATCATGGCAAGTAAATGCCTCCTTCAGGAGAACAAGAAGAAAGGGAAGATGAAAAGGAAGAAGGCAAGCCTCAAGGAGAGGTTGAAGTAACAAAGAGTCTAGAAGCATAACATAATGAAGAACATGAATGAGAAGAAGAAGAAGAGAAAGCCTTTGAAGGGGAAGAAATCCCCAAATAACATATAGCCACTGAGTCTCCAAAGAAGGAAATTGTATTTATCTGAGATTCAGATGAAGAAGAGGAAGAAAGGATGGAACAAGAGGCTCCGGGAAGCAAAGAAATTGAAATTTAGCATACCTAAGAAGAGGAAAGTGATCGTGAATCACCAAAAGGGGGATCCCAGATGCCCAAATGGTTGGAAAATTAGTTAGAGAAGAATACCCCTAATCCTATGGATCCAAAGGCAAGGCTAGAAGCCATTCTAGCTCAGGAAAATATCAACATGAAGAAAGAAAAGAAACTATGGGTAAGATCCCACTTAACAATGGATGCCTTAGGATCGAGGACTGTGCAAATAGCTACTCCAGTGGTGGAAGGAGGAGTTAGCTATAATATTTCCACTATTGACTTGAGGATAGCCATGAGGGAGCAAAAATTTGATCATCTTTAGGGACTAGTTGCTACGATTGTGCATCAAATGAATAAGGAAAAGACCTCAAAGGAGGAATTAAAAGCACAGGTGGTGGGGTAACAACCTATATACAACAATGTTTCTCTACTGAAGAGTTTCCCTTGACATCATCAGCCACTCCTTTACTATGTTTAAAGACCACATCAGCAAATTGGAAAGGACAAAGAATTGGACCGAAGCCACTAAGGATTGGTTTCAACGAGTCATCTACAATGGGCATATGGGCATCGGTCATGCTGCTAGAATGGCGAATAAGTTCCTAGAAGTGAAAAAGCATCTCGAAGTCACAAGAAAATTT
>VDFB02020223.1:0-20985 GCA_007258455.2 Sequoia sempervirens
TGTATCACATTAATCTGTTATCTAAATATTCTAAGCTTTAACTTTATAATAATCCATTTAGAATCTCAATTTGCATTCCATGGTGTACGAGTGCATTCCACCTTCATGGTAGTGACAATAAAACATAATGTCCAAATGATATGCAAGAATATTGTCAAGAGATCATCTTATTTATTATCCACAATATACTTAATCATCAATTCGACAAAAATAAAGAATAGATTATGGTTGTATTAAGTGCATACAAGGTGGGGTCTTACATTCACCTTATCACCACATAAACATTGGTACTCATACCCTTGAGCCTCTCCTTCTCAAAGGAGGCTTAAGCTCCCCATAGAGGTTCCTACCTCTTGCTATCCCCAACAAAGGATGTTCTTCCCAATTTGGGTGAGCTTATCCCTGTACAACCCAAAATCCATTAATACATATACATTTAAAAACATCAAAACTATACAAAGAGTGTTTCCACATACAATCTTTCACATTTACATGAAGACAAGAGAGACATGTACACAAATATAAAATTCCTACCTCAAAACCAAGCTTCAATGATGAAGAATTCGAGGATGAGCTCCGATCTCTTCCACTCCCAAGCTATCTTTTCCAAAGATCTCAAAATCCAAGCTAGAAATAAATTATCTTCCAAAGACAAGTAAAAATGCTTCCATAAAAAACAACCCCTCCTTTGGCTTTCCAAAGGATAGAAATAGGGAACAAGGATTTGAATCATTGAATGAGGGAGTGACACATGTCACTCTCTCATTCATCCCTTGGGATACATGTCCCCACAAGTTCTCACACATGTGTGAGAACTCATGGGGAAGTGAGCAACCAAGGAATGTTCAACACTACACAAGAGGGCTCATATCTCATAAATGAGCTTTTGGAGGCAATACTCCAACCTTTTCCCAAAATCTGCCACCCTTCTTAATGGGAAATTAAGAAGGGTCATATCTTGAGAAATCTCAAAGATATGAGCTTGACTTAATCCCTAACCCATAAGTAATCATCCTAGGGGTTAAATAAGGGTCAATTAACCCAATTTAAAGACTTTTCCAATCCTTTAAACTCAAAAAGAGAAACTAAATTTCAAATAAAATAAGAGTAATTCAAAATTTCCAAAACCCCTATCTAGGACCTAATTGGCTTTTTAAACATAAATCACATGATTAAACATTAAATCATCTCATCACAAATTAAAACACAACACATATGAGACTATGGTCCCTCCAAATGGACCATAGTCAGTTTAACATCGTTTAGCACAAACATGGTACCCTTGGTTACCTATGATCCCATTAGCTATGGGAATGTACCTGCACACTCGAAGCCTCATGTCAATATATCCAATACATGATACTCAAACCAATTTAATCAACAATTCCATATATATGTAATTAACACAATCAAATCCAAAAACCAATTAATTTGAAATAGCAATATCCACAATTTATCCTTTCTCTTGAAAATAACATATTCTATCAATTCACAACTAAATCATTGCATTGTTATAAAGAGATCACATCATCATCTAACTCAAATTTTACATCTCATCAAATCCATATCATAAACACTTATCCATTCTTTCCATGATAACAAAATTAACTAGAGCATAGGAATTAGAGAAAGCATAACATGCATCTAGAATCATCATAGAACACCATACATAGGAAAGAAAGCATGATATCGAATGTCCATAATCATCCAAAAAGATCCAAAACACATATAATATTAAAATTCTTGAATCAAAATACAGTCAAATTGGGTGTATCAAATAGTAGGCCTCACAAATAGTTTCCCATTGATAACTAGTTATAAAATAACCTTATTCACACTAACACTTACAAAATTATGTCCTATTATAACACACCTATAATCATATGATATCCCATCCCATTTCCATTGGAGAATATTAATCCCACAAAATATAATTTTTAAACAAGTTTGGAATTTAATTTATTTTCAATAATTATACAAAAACTTACAAATTTACTATTTTATGGTCAAAACCTCAAAACCCTTCTGAATTTCAAATTTTCAAATTTCAAAATTCAGATAATCCATATAATTAGAAAACTATCAATAGTTAATGATATTATTCAAGGTCATATTAAATAACCATTTTATAATTACTTTAGAACAATTTTAAGGAAGACTGTAGAGGCCCGTGACATTGTATTTATCTAATTTAAGTCACATAAGCTATCTAAGTGTATGAAAATAGGGGAAAAAAGGTCAACCTTTATTTTTTTAATAAAACTTGAGCACATTATGTAAAATATGTATACATTATGTAAAACATGCATGAGCCATAATGTGTATGCATTGTAACACATATGTATTATACCTTGGATTAGATCAAAGCCATAATGTGTACTCATTATTCTTTACAAAAAATCAATGCTTTACAATATAATTTTATAAAACCACCACCAAAATGATGATCCACTTCTTAGCTTTCTAGTCATTTTTTTAATATTTTCAATAAATTAAAAATTTATTTTTATTTTATTTGATGAGTTTCCTCACTCTCCTAATATATACATACATATACATATACATATATATGATTTTTTTATTCTTTATTCTATACACATTAGAAAATATATATTTTCAATAGTTTTGTTTAGCCTATGTGATGTGCACACTCACTAGTACATTTTTTAGGATGTATCTACTTTGAAAAATATGAAAGGAAATAAATAAATAAATGTATAGCTTTTAGTACTCATTCTTATCTATATTTTTACAAAATAGGAACTTTGAAAAAGGGGGCACACATTAGACACTATGTTATATTTTACTAATAAAAATAGGAAAAAAATTGTGTGCTCAAAATTCCAGCCCCTTAACCTTTAACGATTTAAAAAAAATAGAATTAATAGTTTAGAATCTAGATTTAGGGTATTAAAATAATTTTTCTTATTATATGTTTAAATTTTGAGTTTACGCGTTTTGGATTGCCAATACAAATTTAGGTTTAGCTAATTTTAAGAAAAGAGTGTCCAAATTTGACTCCCTTTTATTCTCCCATTTCCATATACTCAACCATTTAATGACTAAGTGCTACAAATAAAAGTATGGCTACAAAGGAATTTAAGGTTTCACTTAAATAATTATATTAATAAATATAAAACTCAAACACCTAATCATACATAATATCGTGACCACATAAGACATACAACCATACTAAAATTATTTATTGAAACCTATTCCATAATCACACTAAACATTTACATTATGTGAAACAATACTTTTCTTATTCAAACCATTATCCTTTTCTACTTCTTTTCCTTCCCTCTCATGTACCTATAAATATAAACACTTACAAACAAAAATAAACACCCAGATAACACATCAAAAAATTCTACATTTAAGTTGTGTAACCATACCTAACACCATGACTAGATAAAAGACATAACCAAAACTAAGTTATATTCAAGCACATTTCATAGTCATGCTATTACTACTAGTATGTGAATCGATACTATTGATTGAATTCAATTAATTTTTCTTTTCTAATTTATTTCTACCCACTTAGGTAACTAAAAGTGTCAACACTAACCAAAATAACATCAACATCAACTAGAAAAAAATCAACACCAACACATTACATCAACAATAAAATATCTAACAACCATCTTCACATTTAATCTATTTGACCATCCAATCATAAGCACATTAGTTAATATGTGCTAAATAGTAGTAAAATTAATACAATTCATAATATTATAATAGACAAGTCAATTCCCACATCCAAATTGCATTGGGATGTGGTCTAATTTATTCTAAGTGTCTTTAGTAGTATTTTTGGGATATGATAGTTTAGTTACTTCATAACCTAAATTTCTAACTATATTATTATTGGCTCCATTAAAACTTTCATTATGGAATCACATATCTCTTTTTGATGAGAATGTGTTATACCATCAGAATCCTTGAACAAGAAAAATACACCTCTCATGCCAGCATTAAAATATAAGTTCCTACAACAAGTTGGTATGTCTGAAGGCTTAAGAAACTCCTCATTCAACTCTTGTACACAACTATCAATACAATTTGTGATATAATTTAAAGCATCTTCCTTTGTAGAACCTTGGTTGTGTTTCATGTAACACTCTATGCTTGAAGTTGTCTCTCCACGAGCTTTCTCATCCTTCAAAATTATCAAATAGATATTAATACATTATTTTTTATTTATTTTAATATTTTAAATTATTAATGTTATATCTACCCTTACATATCTAACTTTAACATCATTTACCCCAAAATCTTCAATATCATCAACTAGTCGAGTGATCAATGACACACGATCTTGGAACTTTGATGATGGAATATCAAGTTGCTCTAAAATCTTATTTGATAAAGGAGTGTTCATTAGTATTAATGAATGCATCATTAAAACTTGCATACCAACACTTGTCGTTCCATTTAGTATATATTGGTCAAATTTTGGTGTATAATTAGAAGCTATCTATTTTGCTTCTTGGAAGTATGATAAAATAAAACTCTCCCATTGAAAAAATAACAAGTCAATATTAGTTTACAATATAAAAAATGAAAAAGTAAAAGTAAAATACATATGGAGTATATATAATAAATTTACTACTAAAAATTTCAATGAGTATTAAACAATTAATAATTTTGTGAAGATAAATATTTCTTATTGTTAAATTTACATTTAAAATATTTTATAAAATATAAAAGATTCAATGTCAATTATTTTTCTTTAATCAATACTAATAGAACTATATTAATTTTTTTTTAAACACTAAGGAAAAAAATTAAGTATTTGTCATTTAGCTATGACATGTTCATGTCATAAGTTTTTTATATGTACTCCATATTAAATATTAATAGGCTATAATAACAATACTAAAAATTAATAATGAATGTCTACATTATTTTGTCATACAAGTAGTTATATCTTGAAATTAGTTTTCTCTTAACCATAGCTACCAATCCATTATAAAATGTAATAGTGTGTTTCAATAGAAAAAGTTTATTAAAAACCTTAAAACAATGTCAAAAATTTAAATACATATTTTACAAACAAATGATTTTCTATCAATAGAATTATAAATATTTATTATAATTTTTTTTTTAAATTTTTGTTAAAAGTCTTAAACAATGTTAAGAATATAAAATAAATTTGTAATAAATTATCTTTTAATGATAAAGTTATAAATTATTCTTTTTAATTTTTATTTAATGGAGCAAATAAATTATCTTATTTAGTAATACAAAATCAATAAATGAAAAACATGTGATAAAAATATCCAATAAAATAAGAATAAATATTTATATAATGAGTTTTAATCAAATATTAGCCACATCAACAATAGAATTTAACTTACACAATTTTGAATGTATTTGTGAACAAAGGAGCCATGTTTCATTTCAGCTTCACTTGCAATTTCCTTATGTATTTCATATGAAAATTTGAAAGCAATTTTCATGTAGTCTGGAAAATTCTCTATGATGGAAATATCCCATCTATAATAGAATGAATGCACAAAGTTAGAATAATAATAATAAATTTAATACAATCTAGGATTATTATCTAATGCATTACCTTATCAATGCTGTGGTGAAGGGTTCTAGTTCATCAATGGTTCCATATGTATCATAAATATCATCAAGGAGTGAAAGACTGGTAGCCAATTTCGTAAAACTAATTCTACTAGCACTAAACTCGGGCTCAAACAATGAACAAGCCCACCAAAAATAAAATTCCACGTGGCGATGTCGAAAGAAATCAAGACTAACTGCACTTGAATTCTTCCACCATCTGTCATGAAAACATCATTATATTATGATTAAAATTCCTTTTTCATTATGATATTTATTTTTTACCAGAAGTAATCAATTTTGAAATCCATTAATATTTCTCAACCTTAAACTAATTTCTATGTTAACAATACCTAATATTTCAAGGGAATGTAAATTTTTCATATTTAGATTAACTTATACTCATGTGGAGACTAATTTCAATTCATATTGATGTTGAGCTTGTAAAATATTGAAGTCCAGTATTGCTAGTTCCAACAACTTTTGTCTATATGTATTTGGCATCCTGAAAGAAATTATAAACATGCATTATCAAAATTAACCAATCTTTTTTGTTAATTTAAAAATCTAATAGATAAATATGTTAAATTTGTAATAACCTTTATTTGGAAGGAAATAATGGAATATGAATGATCATAAATAATCTTTAAATCTTACTTGTAAATATCATTGACAAGCCAATCATTGTGATTTTGTTGTTTGAATATTTGAATAAAGTTCCAAGTCTCCCATCTTGAAATCCTACATCTCCAAGGATTTTTCAAAATATACTCAATCTGATAAAAAAATATTGTTGTTAGAAATATTGTATGCATAAATAAAAATCAGCACCTATGATGTAGCTCAACCATTGTAGACACTTATTATTAGTAAAGTATATTTCTTTTTAGAAAAAAGAGGGTGGTAGACCTGGATTGTTGTTTAAATACTAACCATTTTGAGTAAAAAAAATAATGAACATTTTATATGGTAGAACTCCTTCCTATTTTTTTTAAACAAAAAAACTTAACTTTAATGTCAAGCCTTTCCATGGAAAATTACTTGCCTCCAATAGAAGTGGGTTTTTATTTTCTTTTATCTCCCCATGTTCCTTCATAGCCTCTTGCAAGTATGTTGATGTGAAAACTCTAGCCTCTTTCAAGATTATTTCTCCAGGAAAATCTAGCTCTGAAGCTTTATGCAAATTCAACATAATTGCTAATTTGGTGTATTCTTGACTAGGTTCAAAGCCAAAGAATTGTCCTTTCTCACCTTTGAATTTTTGAAATACATCTGCTCACAAATTGAATATATTCCAATGATATAAAAAACTTAGGTAAAGAAAGGTAATAAAAAATAATTCAAAATTTATCACCTGAGGAAACATCATATCTGTTCAATCGTAGCATCCTAAATCCTAAAGCTGTAATGTTGAGATCTCCAAATATATTTTGATTCCAACACCTATTAATGGTGGAATTATTTTATCATTAAACATGCTCAAATTTAATATCACATAGTATTTCATATACCTCTATAGATTTAGTATTTAAAGTAGATGCATGAACATTTACATTAAAAAAAATTTTGAGAAAGTATACATACCTGTAAGTATATTCAAGTATTGTTTTGATTTTCTCTTGGAAATACCCATCTATTCCCAAGCATTGTACAACATCAATGAACCAAAGCCTTTGAAGTAGACCAAATTCTTCTTCTTTGTTGGAAAATATTTTATGAACCTCATTAATTAGCATTTCCCTATGTTTGTGGTATAGAGAATCCTGGTTAAAAATTTATATTTTTTGTATTAGTTTTTATAACATGAAGTATAATACACATATATTTGTGTAAATTTAAATGTATTAGGATTTCATACCCCATATTGAGAACTAAGAGATTGTATGAAATCATCACTCCACAAGTTAGGATGATGATTTCCATTTCGACGGTCATTAGCATTAGGAATGGAACCATCTTCCACTCCTAAGTTGGATGATATTGAAATTCCAATTTGTTTTTGTACTTCAGCCATGATATATATCTATCACAAGTCAGCCAAAAATTAAAGAACACTTAGTATTATGTACTAGTGTACTTGTGAGTAGTGATCAACCTTCAACTCTAAGATTCAATATACGGCTAACATAAAAACTTAAGAATATAAATCCATAACTCATTAGAAAATTATACTCATAATGCATGATTCATTTAAGAGTTTACTTATTATATAATATTCATAATTTTACTTGTGGAATCACTCAGAACAAAGTTTAGTATTTGGCATTGTATGCTTTTATGTCAATAGGTCCAATTTTTTAAAAGTTGTAATATATAATCTTCAGCTTTAAAACTTTTCCTCAAAAGTATTTAAACAATATGAACTCTAAGGGAAGAGTTTAAATATTCAATACATTGTAATATTGATTTTTATCAAAATAAAATAGATGCTTGGTTGAATTGTTTCACATGCACATGTATAGAAATATGTGTAAACTATTTATCTTTGTAAGGGATGTGTTGTGGGTTTGAATCATGATAAAAAAATTATTTAAGTGACAAATAATGCATCATTTTTGATGTGAGGTGTCACCTATGGAGGAAAATTTCACTCCTTCACATTGCACAATATACTTTATAAAACCTTAAATCTAGTAGCAAAATCAATCACTTTAATCTAAATTTCAAGTGTATGCTTATCTAGGACACCTAAATATAATGGAAAAAACAAAAATTGCATCTAATTCTAAAATGCCTCTAATAACATCAAGTGGGACATGAATAACAAACTTAGTAAAAGTAACATGAAAAAAAATTATACTTAGTATATTCACATAAGAATATGTTGGTCAAAATACTTATGACTTAGATGATCTTGAAGACTAATCAATTTATTTAAGTGACACAATATAATACAATATTGTTCATTTGAGGTGTCACATATGTAGGAAAATTTCACTCATTTAGATTACATAATGTGCTCTATAAAACCTTAAATCTAGAAACAAAATCAGTCACAATTTAGTTTGAACTTCAATTATGTTTGTAACATAATGTCTTAGAACATTTACTTATAATAGCAAAGTTAGTTCCATCTAATTTTACAATGTCCATAATAACATTAAGAGGGGCATAAAATAAGATTGGATTTCTCATATTTACATAAGAATGTATTGATTAAAATAGTTATGACTTAGATACGATCTTCATAAAAGAACAGTAATAATATATAATAAAAATAAACTATTAGATTCTATCCTACACTTATAAGAACTTTAATAATCATTAACTTTCCTCTCATACTACAATTTAATTTACCTAATATCCTAATATTTAATATTATATATATATATATAAACTCCCCGACAAACAAACATTTAAACCCCTCTTACTTAACATTTATCTATATTTAAAACATCTAAAACTACTTTTTAAAAGTACTAAACACTAACTATTGTAACAACAACTAAACAGACAAAATGCAAAGATTCAAAGCAAAGATGTCGATATAAAGGCAACATAGTTTCATATTTATGTGTTTTTTAATTATTTAAAATAAAAAAGTTAAGTTGAAGGGATCATTATATTTATAAAATATACTGAATAGTTACATAATTACAAACTACAAATTTCAATTTAATCAAGATATTGTATAGTAATTATTTTTATGAAATATTTTATGTGGAAGCTTTTATGAAAATAATTTGATAATAGAAATATTAACATCTTTATTATTATATAAGTACATCATAACATAATGAATAAGCATAAATCATAAAATTATTCACACGATCAAAATAAAAGAATTAATATCTTGATAAATAAATAATCAAAGACCAATTAATCTTATAATGATCTTCAACAAAGAAATCATTATTTTGTTGTAAAATTAAGTAAGACTATCAATTGCATAGACTGTAAATAATGATTTATGAGTATGCAGACACCTGGAAGGTGACTATGTGCTTGATGCTGCTGAATCTTATGTGCTTAAGACTGCTGACTGTAGTTACAAATATGCTTTCAGATCAACGAAGCATCTATTTATAAAAACACTACTCTCATTTTACAAAACAATTTCATTTGTCCATAAAATTATTTTCCCATAGTTTTAAAAATATAAAGGAAAGCTAAAATGTGTGTAAAATAATTCTGACACTAAAAAAACAGAAGAGGTGATAGAGTACCTGGAAGGTTGCTTACTGAATCTTTCTGACAGCGCTGAACTGAACTTAATAGCCTTGAGAAGAATATTTTTAAGAATGCAGCTGCATTGTACTTTATAGTATTTTTAAGCTTGAACTGATGACCCTAGGAAAGCACGTGCTCCACTGATAAAATAACGTGCTTGCTCAGAAAATGTGAACAACATTCGAATTTGGTGTTTTCCAATCTTCAACCCCGATGAATTTGGAATTAAGAAAATTACGGAAAGCATTGTACATAAATAATATCAGTTATTAGTTTTGTTTTCCCTAATTATATGGAAAAGGACATTGGTTTGAGGAAGACAAAATCATTCCCAGTAGAAAAATGCAACCTAGATAATAATATTTGGATGATAACTCAAAAGTGAATAAAAATCTAAAATAGATCAAAATTTGTTGGAGTGTCAAACTTAAATGATTGCTTAATAATCATGAATACAGTGAATTTAAAAAAAAATCTCAAAACTTGAAAAATTTAAGAATTCATTTATTTATTTTCTATATTTTTTCTTATTAAACTTTATTTTTTTATATTAATTAATTTTTATAAGATAATAATAAAGAACATCTAATTTTGAGAGAAACAACAATTTGTCTTCTTCAAATTTTTTTTGAAAACTTTTTTAAATTCTTTGGAACATTATCTATAAGTTTAACACGAACCTACAAATAAATCATCAACCTTTCTTTCTTCTTCTCCACCTCTTTTATATCTTCTCACCCTCTTTTCTTCATTGTTCTCATTGTATCTATTACTTATGCCTTTGTAGATACATTTCTAACTTTTCATCTTTTTTCTTATTATCTTATCCTTTAATTTTCTTACTTTCTATTTCGCTCTTCATATTTTATTTTATCTCATTTTTTTTAACTTGTATTACATTAATTAATTTATTTCAATTATTCTTTTTGGTGAAAGCATGATGTTGTTGAAGGGAAGAGGCAAAGAAATATGTAAACAAAGCATAAACAAAACAAAGATGAAACAAGGGCATATAACTATTTGTATTAATATAATAAAATTTACATACAAACTATTTCACATAACAAAAGTATTGCTACTCTTTCAATCATACAAGGCATACTAATAAAATGAGGCTACAACTCCTAAAAAATAAACCCCTATATATGTTGTTCATAGCCTAATCAAGAAAACACATGAACTGTTGTTCTATTTTTCAGTTCTTTTTCACCCACAAAAAGGCAATGCAAAGCTTCTCGTATAAGCTATGAATGAGCCCAACCAAGGAGGGAAAACAAAAGCATTAATTACAATTAAATTATGATTTAGCAACCAGTGAGGGAGAATGATAGACTAAGATATGCAATCAAAAACATTTTTAAAACTGTCCTGAGTGGAGATCTAGATGTAATGAATCTAAGTTGGAAAGAAGACTACTGGCATGCATGAGCAAATGGAATGAATTTTTCACAGCTGGAGGAGGATACCAAAGCAATTGGAGCATATAGTAGCTAGGATTATATTCCAACACTCCCCCTTAATCACAACTAGCTGACATTCAAGTCTCAGAAATTTCTAGAGCTTCCATCTTCATTTTTGGAGCATCTATCTTTATTTTTGGAGCATCCGTCTTCATTTCCGAAGCATCCATCTTTATTTTCGGATCTCTCCAATTCATTATGTTACCTTCAGCATAAACACCCAAACAACTTAGATCAAATATTCAAATGTATCTTTTCCCAATGGTTTAGTGAAAATATCAGCAAATTGATCTTAAAACCTGCAAAATTCCAAAAATATCTCTCCACTGTTTTAATCAACTCTCTAATGAAATGATATCTAGTGTCAATATTCTTGCATCTCTTGTGAAAGACTGGATTCTTGGACAGTGCTATGGTTGATTTATTGTCACAATGTATCTTTGTTGCATCTTCTTGTTCATGCTTCAACTCTTTCAACACTCTTCTCATCCAAATTTCTTGGCATGATGCCCCTATTGTTGCTACAGACTCTACTTTTGCTAAAAAAAGAGTGACAATGGGTTGTTTCTTTGAGGCCCATGATGCAACCCCTATTCCAAAATGAAAACATAACCAAAGGTACTTTTCCTATCATCAATGTTGCCATCACAATCACTATTTGTGTATCCTATGAGCTTGAGCTCATTTGATCTTGAATATTGAATGCCATAATTTCTTGTTCTACTCACATATCTTAGAATTCCTTTCCCTACTTTCCAATGTGAATCTTTTGGAGACTCCATGAACCTTGAAATCAAACTTACACCATACATTATGTCTAGCCTTATGGTTGTTAGGTACATGAGACTACCAACAAGTTTCTTATATAAAGTTGGATCTACATTGGATCCTTTGTCATCTTTTCTTAGCTTCAAACCTGTGACAATTGGTGTTGGTGTTGATTTATATTTCAACATATTAAACCTTTTCAAAATATCATTAGCATAATTTGTTTGAGAGATGAATATGCCATTTTTATTTTGATCCACCTCTATACCTAAAAAGTATTTCATGAGACCCAAATCAGTCATTCTAAATTCCTTTTTCATAACTCCTTTGAACAAATCAATTGATACTTTACCCATGAATATCAAATCATCAACATATAAACATACAATTAGAATTTTTTCTTTTTCATTCATCTTTGTATACAATGTAGGCTCACTACTACACCTGTTGAAGCCAGTTTGTAGGAGATATGAATTAGTTATGTTGTACCAAGCTCTTCGGGCTTGCTTGAGACCATATAGAGCTTTCTTGAGCTTATAAACCTTTTCTTCTTGGCCTAAAATCCCATACCCAACTGGTTGTTCCACATAAAATATTTCTTCAAGATTATTATTTAAGAATGTTGATTTTACATCCATCTAATAAACAAGCCATTTATTTTGATCTGCAATGGAAAGTATTATTCTCATGGCACGTCTAGACGAGCTACAGGAGCAAATGTCTCATTGTAATCAATTCTGGCTTGTTGTGAATGTCCCTTTGCCACTAGTCTTACCTTATGTTTTTGTACATCACCATTTGCACTCAACTTGGTTTTGCAAACCCACTTAACTCCTATGACATCTTTTCCTTTTGGAAGGATCACTAACTCCCATGTTTGATTCTTTTCAATTGCATCAATTTCTTCATCCATTACATTTACCCATTTTTCTTCTTTAATTGCTTCTTCAAAATTAATTGGATCATCTACAAGTGAATATAAAGCAAAAAGAGAAGTCTGGCATGCATTTTTTTCACATTCATTATGCTCAGAATCTCTTTAATAATTCTGATTTTTTGTCTTCTTAAGCTTGCCAATGTAGGATTTTACATGTCGCTTGATGAAGAACCTATGGAATGTAGACTTGTTGGTCCTGCATTAAAAATCCTTGTTGTAGATGGTGTTAGTTGTGCACTTGTTGGGGTGTGTGTTTGTATACGTGAGGCTTCCCTTACACTTGATGATGGTGTCACTTGTGGACCACTTTGTTGAAGCTGAATGGGTGTAGAAGGAGTCACATTTGAAGGAGTATTTTCTGGTGTAAAAACTTATTTATCTTCTTGTGGCAAGTTGGCTGCATTATTGATTGTTTTCTCCAAACTTCCATCCCTTGCTTCATCTTCTATGAACTGTGCATCTCTAGGTATGTGCAGGATCACAATGGGCCAAAAAGTGGCAATATGATGGGCATGTGTAGAGTATGTGGATGACAATTTTTTTTTAACCCAAAATTGATGAAACATAAAGGGTTTCTAAAGGAGATTCTCAACTTTCCACCAATATAAATTATGTTTTACTTTGAATATAATAAATAATTATTATTCATTTTCTATTTGAATTACGACTAAAGTCCTGATTGATAGGCTGATTGAAAAACATCTATAGCTTTCAATGGTATCACATTTTTTGAATCTAAAACATGTGTCACATTCTATGCTTCACATACTATAGGATTAAAAAAAATTGATTTCATGAAGTTTTGACCAAGTTAAGGTTGTTAGACATACAAGTTTTATATTTTTTAAAAGTTGTAATAAAAAATTCATAATTAATTATTTACTTGGAAAAAAATACAAAAAAATATGCATCACATTGAGACATGAGTCCTCTACTTATATATCTAAAATCTTATATAAAAATATTATCATTTTATTGTGATTAGGGTGGTCAGATAGACACCTACTTATTTTTTCCTTGAAATTTAAGTGCTACTGCATTGAAATTTCAAATTTTCACCAAATAGTTTTTTTTTTTAAATAAACCTATTAGTTTAGAAACTACATTCAATTTTCTACAGATTCCATTTTTACATATTTTTTAAATAATATAGATAAATTATTCAATTTTTTACATCAAGTTGCCTAACTCTGATTTTTCTGAATTTTTTGCCATGTAAGGGCCTATTTTTTCCATGATGATCTTGCACATACCCCTCTATTGATTATAACTTTCTTGCTGATTGGATTATACAACTTGTAAGCCTTTGATTCATCACTATATCCAACAAATATGCATTTTTCTCCTTTTTGTCTAATTTTCTTCCCAATTCATCTGATACATGTGCATATGCAACACATCCAAATACTCTCATGTGAGCAACATTGTGTTTTCTTCCACTCCAAGCTTCTTCCAGAATCATATTCTTGACACTTTTTGTTGGACATTTATTCATTATATAGGTTGCATATAATATAGCTTCAACCCAATATTCATTTGGAAAATGTTTGGCTTTCAACATGTTGCTAGCCATTTCCATGATTGTTCTATTTTTCCTTTCAACTAACCCATTTTGTTGAGGTGTGTATCTAGTTGTGAATTGCTTGTGAATTCCATGTTCCTTGCCAAATATTAGAAAGTCATTTGAGACGTATTCACCACCTCTATTTGTTCTCCATGCTTTGATGTAAAGACCGCTTTATTTTTCAACAAGAGCTTTGAATTGACAAAAATATTCAAACACCTCACTCATATGCTTTAGAAAGTAAACCCATGTTTTCCTCGAGTAATCATCAATGAATTTCAAAAAATAGAATCTACCACCAATTGAAGGTGTTTGCATTGGACCACACAAACCTAAATGGACAACCTCCAAAGGTGCCTTAGCTCTCATTGACTTACCTATTGGAAATGATTCTCTATGTTACTTTCCTAAGATGCACCCTTCACACACTCTTTTCGGTTTCTCTATTAGAGCCAATCCCTTGACCATGCTTTTCCTATAAAGAAAATTTAGGGCTCCAAAGTTTAAATTCCCATTTATCTTAAATGCCAAAGCCAATTTTCATCTTTTATTTTTGCTTGAAATATTGTTTGCATGACTGTTGTATTTTCTTCTTTACCCACTTGTGGAGACATTGAGTGGTGTGCTTGAGAATAATCTACACTCAAATCCAATTTTAACCTTAGGGGAAACATCTTATTGTTGGTCATTTGAACCTTGGAAATGAGCTGATTACTTGGAAGTTTGTCTAAACTTGTGCACTCTCCATTTTTGAAAGATACTCTATACCCTTTTTGAACAAGTTGTCTAATGCTCATTAAATTATGTTTTAAATTGAGAATAAAATAAACATTAGTTATATGTTTCTTCTCCCCCTTCTTGGTTAGAATATTGATGTTCCCTTTTCCTTTGACTTCTACTTTATTGTCATTGCCCAATGTTACATCAGATTTTACACTCTCATCCAAACTAGAAAACATTTCTAAATTCCCTGTGATATGATTGTTGCAATATAAGTCTAAAAACCATACATATTTTTCATTTTCTTGTGCAACATTGCATGCCAAAAACATGGTGCTTTGTTCTGATTTTTGGTTTTGATTTTCTATTGTGAAATTTTCATTTTGTTGTCTAGAATCATATTGTTTCTTTCTACATTCATTCAAATAATGCCCATATTTTTTTGCAATAGTGACATTGGACTTGAGATTTATCATACCTTTGGCCTTGAGGTTGATTTTGAGTTACATTGTGACCTGGGCATTGGCTGCTACCTCTTCGGCTTGATGGGTTGCTTCTTCAACCTCTATGAGAATTTCTTCATCTACCTCTAAAATTTGTTCTTCCTCTGCCTCTACCATGGCTAATTGAAACTTGTGACTTGAATGCATGCTCAAATGATGTGTTTGTTGACCTACTCAACCTATGTTCATGTGAAATGAGAGATGCATGGAGCTCATCGATTGAAAACTATGAGAGGTTCTTTGTTTCCTCTATCATGGATACAACAATTGATTCAAATTTTTTGGGAAAACTTCTTAGAATCTTCTCAACCACTCTCCTATCTTCAAGTGTCTCACCATGTGATTTGATTTGATTTACCAGTCCAATAATTTGCGTGAAGAGAAAATCTACTGATTCACCATCCTTCATATACATTGTTTTAAAATCCCTTCTCAGTATTTGTAATTTAGTTGTCTCCACCTTTGTCATTCCTTGGTATGTTGTTTGGAGGATATCCCATGATTTTTTGGACCTTGTTGTTGCTGCAATCCTTGAGGAAATACTCTCATGCACTACTTGAAAGATGTCAAATAAAGCTTTTGAATCTTTATTTTTATTATCCCTCAACAAATATTTTTTTTCTCGAGTCAAAGCATTGTATGTTGCTGCATCAACTAGTTTTGGAAATCCATTCTCAACAAGATCCCAAATTTCTTGAGAGCAAAATAAATCCTTCATGGTGATTTCCCAATAATCATAGTTCTTCCTATTAAATTTTGCGATTTGTGGGTTTTTCAAGCTTGTGTTTGCTGCCATTGTTAACTGTGAGAATACCTTGGCTCCTTGAATACCTACTCTAAAAAACCTTGCTTGAAGGTAATACCTTGTTTGAGAACCTTGGATCTGATACCAAGTGAAGGGAAGAGGCAAAGAAATCTGTAAACAGAGCATAAACAAAACAAAGATGAAACATGGGCATATAACTATTTTTATTAATATAATAAAATTCACATACAAACTATTTCACATAACCAAAGAGCTTCTACTCTTTCAATCATACAAGTCATACTAATAAAATGGAGCTACAACTCCTCAAAAATAAACCTTCTATATGTTGTTCATAGCCTGCTCAAGAAAACACATGAACTGTTCTATTTTTCAATTCTTTTTCACCCACAAAAAGACAATACATAGCTTCTCACATATGCTATGAATGAGCCTAGCCAAGGAGGGAAAACAAAATCCTTAATTACAATTGAATGATGATTTAACAGCCATCGAGGGAGAATGATAGACTAAGATATGCAATCAAAAACATATTTAAAATTGTCTTGAGTGGAGATCTAGATGTAATGAATTTGAGCTGGAAAGAGGACTGCTGGCATGCATAAGTAGACATAATGAATTTTCACATATAGAGGAGGATACAAAAGCAATTAAAGCATGTAGTAGTTGAGATTATATTCCAATAGTTGTGTCACACTTTATTATAACTATGGCATACTAGTTGAAACACTTTTCGTTGAAATAATATGGAACATGTATGGACACGAACATTCTTTCCAAAAGGTTTCTAGCCAAAAACCTCTTTGGCCTAACACCAAGGGAAAAAACCTTATGTTCTCCCCATTTCACTCATTCCTCTCTTGTATGTATTCAAAAAATTTCACCAAATTTACCTACCTAGATATCGAGAAACTCTTCAAACATATTCAACCATAAATTTTAGGTTTCAAATTTATATTGAATCTGGTGAAGTCAAATAAAGATGTGATATAATTAGAACAAGATGGGTATGTGCAGGATCATCATGGAAAAAATAGGCCCTTAAGTGGAAAAAAATTTAGAAAAATCAGAGTTAGGCAACTTGACATTAAAATTTGAATAAGTTATCTATATTATTTCAAAAATATGTAAGAACAAAATTTGTAAAAAATTGAATGAAGTTTCTAAACTACTAGGTTTATTTAAAAAAAGAAAAATATATTTGATAAAAATTTGAAATTTCAATGCGAGTACTTAAATTTTAGGAAAAAATGTAGGTGTTTGTCTAACCACCCTAACAACAATAAAATGATATTTTTTATAAGATTTTAAATATAAGTAGAGGACTCATGTCCGATGTGATGCATAATTTTTTGTAATTTTTCCAAGTAAATAATTAATTATTATTTTTTTATTACAAATTTTAAAAAATATAAAAAACGTGTATGTCTAACCACCTTGACTTGGTCAAAACTTCATGAAATTCATTTTTTTAATCCTATAGTATGCGAAGCATAGAATGCGATGCATGTTTCAGATTCAAAAAATATGATACCATTTGAAAGATATAAAAAAAAAATTCAATCAACCTATCAATTAGGACTTTAGTTGTAATTCAAATAGAAAATGAATAGTAATTATTTATTAAATTCAAAGTAAAACATAATTTATATTGATGGAAAGCTGAGAATCTCCTTTAAAAACCATTTTCATTTAATCAATTTTGGGTAAAAAAAAGTCGTTAGCCACATACCCATCATATCACCACTTTTTGGCCCATCATGATCCTGTACATACCCAAATGAAGTGAACATGCTTAGTGAAATCAATCATATCTATATGAAATTGGCATATAACCCTTAGATACAATAATGAAATGATATAAACATGGTCTATATACTAGAGGCTTATAGTATGTGCCTAAGATAGTGAAAGGTATAAAATTGTGGTTAGATATGCTTGGGAGATAGAATAACAATCTTCTTCACTCTCTCATTCAAGGAAAACCCTAGAGATCTCAATCTTAGGTATGCAAAGGAGAAAGAGATCTTACAATAGGGTTGTCCTAGGGTCTGATTAGAAACTAAATAGGGGTTCACCACCAAGCTAGGGCTTGGAAAGACTAATGAAATGCAATATTTAATGCTAAAACCTAGTGCAATCCAAAAATTCACTAAATGATCTAAAAATGCATGTAAATGAGAACAAAAAGCTGAGAGATCATAGGTGTGTACCTGGAAATCTATAGAGACCTAAATGAAGACTTGAAATGCTAAAAAACTGAAATTAATACCTACTAGGTCTCATATGCCAGTCTGGGTTTTTTAGTCCCAGATTAGGGTTTCTGGGTAGGAACAAAAACTTGGCAGAGATATGTCTAGAACTCTTGAAAACTACAAATTTTCCTATATTGGGACTCATACGCCAGAAGTGGCATATGATTCCAATTAGGCTTTTTTGGAAATTCAAAGTCTGATTTTTCTCTTCAATGTCTCCTCTATCCTTTCCACCTGATGTCTAGGTCTGAAACTTTGTTTTGCAACCTGTAGATGTCTTCTAATGATCTCCAATGCAAGGTGACAACTTTGAAAACTTTGAACACTTGAAAAATTTCTCCAAACTTTCTCTTCAATATGTCTTCAACCTAGATCTACAAATCACACACTAAAGAGAGGGAAAAATGTTGTTTTGTTAGTGGAAAGGGTTTTGCCTTGGTCAAACCCTATTTTGGCAATCAAACCTTGTAATGAAATCAAATAAGATAAAGGAATGATGAATGAACAAAATGAAATGTTGCAACTCACAAAACCCTAGCAATAAAGTGTTGCAAACATGTAAATGAAGTGGCTCCAATGGATGTAGATTTTGACTCTTGCTTGAATTTGATAGATCTTGAATTGAATGCTAGCTTGAATCATGAAACTCTACACCATAATTGTTAGCTCAAAAAAAAAACATGATGCATGATGACTTTGACATGATGCTTGATACTTGAATAATGCTCTAAAACACTTGATAATCAACCCTTGAGGATTCTTAAATGCTCTTGTAAACTATTGAATACTCTTGTGAACTCAAATTTGTTATTGAGAATGTTCTCATGAAAGTCTTAGGTGAAAATGAGTGAAATAACCTTGTATTTATACTTGTTTATGCCTAATTTCCCAAAAATTGCAGCACTACAAGCTGACATGAAATCTAGGATAATAAAATCCCACCAACAATTTGAATTAAATTTGATTTTGGGTCACATGGGACTCATACACTAGAAGTGGCTTATGAGTCCCATTAGGCTTGACTATGGGACACATTTTTCAAAACTGCTTAGATTCATGTGAAATCTAGATTGGGGCCTTAAAACCTAAGTGGGACTTATATGCCCAAGGTGGCGTATGAGTCCTAGATCACTAAATCTAGGCCACACAACCTAAAATACATGAATTATTATTGGATGTCGGTTTATTTTGGGATTATCCTTTGAAAGATGCATTAAATGAGGCTTATGGATGCAAAATTAGGCCAATCAGAGCATAAAGAAGCCCAATAAATAATGAAAACCCTAGATTAGTGTGAAATGTGGTAAAACACTTTACAACACCAAAAATAAGGCATCATTAAGTCCATTAATTTTACAAGGGTCCAAGACATAGTGTGAACGTGTTAAACACATTACAACACTAAATCAAGGCAACATTATGCTCAATTCAACAAGGAGGACCCAAACAAGTGTGAATATGTCACATATGACATTTTTCAACACTACATTCATCCTCCACTTTAGTGAGAGGATGAACTTGCTTCAAACTCACACTAAAGTAGATGAATTCAGATCAAGAGGGGTTCAAATACACCAATGCCAATAAGATAGGATGGCAATGATCAAGAGGGGTGATCAAGCCCCCAGGATCAAGATCCTATGACAAACCAACATAAGCACAAAAGAACACACATGAAAATTATATAAGAGAAACAACAAGGAACAAGCATACACTACCAAAGACATAAAGAAGAAATAAAAAATAAAACTAAAAGGGGGTGGATCAAGCTTCGACTATTTGTCCTGCATGTTGTGGATCAAATATTAGCTATTTGTTTGAAAAAATGCATGCTCACTCTGAGGCATTGGAGTTGTAGGTTGTTTGCTAGGTGAGTATCCAAAAGGTGAGACACATATGCATGTTGTTGACCTATGTGCTCTCACACACAAACGAGTGGTTATGGGAAAGTCACACCTTAGTTTGGTTTCTAGTCAACTAGACCAAAGTTATACCTTCTGATAACTTTGATAAGGTGCCACACAAAAATGAACTTTGAGCTTCATGAGGCAAGAAAAGCTTTGTATGCTTCAAACTCATGAACAAACAAGATGGTACTACAAGCATGCAAAGGTGTATTATGCAAGGTGGTGTACTATAGAAAAAAGTATTACTTGCTTGAGTTGGGAATAATTGATGATAGAATGGACTTAATGAGGCCTATATTTCGTGTTGTGGGGTGTTTTTCACATCCACAGTAGGTCTTGGACTCTTGTAAAATGAGTAACA
>VDFB02020224.1:0-12147 GCA_007258455.2 Sequoia sempervirens
ATGGAAACTATCGAAACAAGGTGAAAAAAATCCAACCCGATCTCAAAAGGGCGGTCCTTTGACATCATTCTAGATTAAATCAAGAACCTAACTAGGGATATGGTGGATATTATCCCATTTTACCAAATTAGGAGTAAAGGCTCCTAAATTTTCCAAGGCATCAACAACTTTATTACCACTCCTAAACACGTGACATACTCTGCAATTCCCAAGGGAAATCATTAGATTGTGAGCCGAGGACATAGGGTCTTGAAGAGTCCAGCATGGAGAAGCAAGCCCAGTCAACATAAGAACTATATTACTGAAATATCCTTCAATGATTAAGTTAGAGAACCCAACTTGTATGGAAATTTTGATGCCATGGAAATCCACCACTACCTTAGAAAAACTAGAGGATTGGATCACCAAGTTAACCATGTAAGCCATCACAAATATACCCCTGTGGTCACAAAAGACGCCACCCCCACCCACCCGACCTGGATTGGGTTTGGTCGAGCTATCAAAATTGACCTTTAGCTAGCCAAGCTCAGAGGGTATCAGTGAATGTGAAATGTTAATATTATAGAAATTCTAAAAGATGAAGCAAATCATCCTAGATCTAGGTTTTATATTGCATTATTTTGCATGTTTATTTAGGGTTTCATTTTTGCATCATAAAAGGATAAAAATTCAAAAAAAATGCATCACATATTGCATCATAGGTTAAATTACAATTTATTTTAGTCATTTAGATCAGATCTACATTCAAAATTGCATTCAAAATTGGCCCTTATTGTTTGCATTGCATTGTTTTCAATTTTAGTATAAGGTTTCATTTTTGTATTATAAAAGGATAAAAATTCAAAAAAAGTGCAGCACATATTGGATCATAGGTTCCATTAAGATTTATTTAAATCATTTAGATCAAATCTACATTCAAAATTGTATTTAAAATTATCCTTTATTGTTACATACTTGCATTTGAATCACATTGTCTTAAATTGAACAAATTCTTGAAAAATAATCACTTTCAAACTTGTTTGCAAACAAAAACAACAACATTAACTAGCAAAATAGACATTCATTTTTTCAATTTTTTGAACCCCTGTCAAGGACTCAGACAGCCCTAGGTTTCTCTATCCTGCTATATGTTTATTAGGGAAACTTTATACAGATTTATGTCTTTGTACTTTCATTCTATTATTTCTTTCAAATATCTATTTTGAAAATTTGAAAAGTGTTATTGCATGTTAAAAAGAAAATTGTCATTTTTCTTAGCTTCTTGCAAAATTTGAAAGAATATTTCTTTTCAGTAATTGAAATTATCTGATCTGTAAGATAATTATTTACATTTCTCAAAGCATTGCATAACTTGTGTAGATTAGTCTTCACTTTTGCACAAATTCAAAGTTCCCTAGGTTGTTGCAACACATTACAAATACATAATGCAAGTAGAAACATGTTTCCTTTTTAAAGATGTGTTTTCCATAGGATAACACATGACTTGTATGATTGTAATCTTTCTACTTATGAGAAGAATCTAAGGAAACAAAATAAAATCACTGACAAGTATGTTAGTCACTCTCCCAATATCTCCTAATAATGAGAGTATTTTTGGCACAAGAGAATGAAATCATTGACAGATTTCTTAATATTAATTTTCCTAATCTTCATTCATCTCCATATATTTCCCCTACTTGTAAGAATGTTTTGGTGCAAGAGGATGCAATCATTGATAATCATGAAAACCATATTTTTTCTTCTCTTGATACCTCACTTACTTGGGAAGAAGATATCATGGTGTTAGAAGATCCAATTGTTGAGAATTATGAGAATCTTTCTTGTGGACTATCCCAATACTTCTCCCACTTGGTAAGATATTATGGCGCAAGAGGATGAAAGTATTAATACATTTCTTTTGAAAGAGAAAAAGAGGGAATACATAGATGAAGAGGCTAAGGTGAACATAGATCTCCCCTTGATACAAGATCATCAACAAGAAGTTAAATCCATTGAGGTTATGAATGCACAATTGGATATTAGATCTCCTTTGATTATTGGACCTCCTAAAAGTCCTCTAATTACTAGACCTCCTAAAATTCCTCTAATTATTGAATGTCATAAACCTCATAGCCATATCTTAAGCTTTGCAAAACAAATTGCATAATCATGTGTCACAACAACCATGTTAACATACTATAGCTCACAAAGAACTATAAAACTATAAACAATAAGAAACCAAAAAAAAATCCAACATCCATTCCATTTCCTCAACCATATCTCCCATCCTAACCTAACATTTTGTAGTGTAACTAGTGGTACAAAATTTGATCTTATTGAGCAACTTCATAACAATCCTGCTAAGATATCCTTGTGGGATCTCATCCAAACATCACCTTTTTACCATAGCATGCTTCAAAATGTTTTGCAAAAAATTTTCATGCCTCCTAGTGTATAAACAAATGATGCGGTAGCTTTGATTGAGAATATGACTTCACCTAGTATGAACATTGTATTTCACCAATATGAGTTACCAAAATGATGCTTTGATGATATTTGTTGTTATTAACACAGTTGGGATTAGGCGTACCCTTGTTGAAAATGGTTCAGGGCTTAATTTTTTTAGTGTAAACCTTTTAGATAGAATTGGGTTGAACAAGACTAAAATTCAACCAGTTAATTTGTTTATTCATGGTTTTTAAAATGTGGGAAAATAAACACTTATTGTGACAACATTACCTATCAAGGTTGTTAAGGTGATGTTACAAACTCCTATCCATATTATGCCTCATGATATTTCATATAATATTCTCTTGGGCGAACCATGGATTCATGAAATGAATGGAGTTCCTTCAATGCTTCATCATCTAATGAAATACACATACAACAATAAGGTTTACACAAAAAATGTTGATCAAAAATATGATTTTTTTTACAAACTAAAACAAGAATGAAAAATCCTCTTACAACATCAATTGAAACTAACTACAAAAGTGGAACCCTTAAAAATTGACGACAAATATGAGTGTCATTTTTTGGTAACAATTTTCTTAGATGATGATTGGGGATAATTAGATTTCACGCTAATATTTGTTCAGGAATACAAGATTACATAATCAAAATTAGGGAAAGATAAGGAAACCACAATTATATCAACACAATCTATGACCAAGTCATCAAAATAATATGATTTCACAACTTCTAACAATGAGAAAAACAAAAATTACACATCTACATATGATGAAAGTGATTATGAACAACCACCTTCTTCGAAAGAAATGGAGGTAATTTATGGAAGAGGTTACCAACTTTTGAAACAATTTGGTTATAATGGAAAAGGATATGTTGTAAAAGAATAAGGTATTTGTGTCCCTATACAACATAACACGCAAGAAACAACAAAAGGTCTTGGTTATTGTCCTTCAAAAATCTCAAAAAGACCTTCACTTAATCATGACAGATAACATTAGTTGCTGCTCCTTGCCATGTAGTAGTGGTAGTATCACACAATACTCACTACTATGCATGGGAGTATAAACTTGGCTTTGGGTAATCATATTTTATTTTGTAAGGAGCAACATATTTAATCTATTTTGGCTCATCTTTTTCCCTACACTTGGGGGACAAGGGGTTAGATAGCCTTGTCCTTGGTGCATTCCTTGTAGTGAGGGATCCCTTTTTATCTCCTTAAAACATTAGTGTGGAAAATACACTAACATTTTAAGGAGGGGGCATATGCTCCCCCATTCATTGTTTGCATAAGAAATGTTCCCTTCTTAGCGATGATGGCATATATTTCTTAGGAAGTGTGACCTTTTCAACCAAAGTGCGGCCTTCTTAATCCATGTGATGTGTCTCCTTTATGGTGATATTAGGCTTAATGTCCTATGAAAGTGTGATATTTCTTGGCATATATGATATTCCCCTTGGTGGTAATACTAGGATTAGTATTCCCTAAAGTGTAAATTTTCTATTATTTGACTAGTCCTCTCTTGGTGGTGAAGTCATGTGTGATATTCCCTAAGGCATGACCTTCATGCATTAAATGAAGCCCCTTTGATTTTTTCTTATAAATTACCTCTTGTGGTGATGTTATTATAAAACCACTTGATCTTTGGCCTTATCTTATCATTGTTTGTGCACCCCTTGAGGTTTTTTTTTTTCATCCCATGTGACATTAAACCTTCTACACCCCCTGAGGTGAGTTTTGGAAATTTTTCTTCACTTTTTGATGGGTTTTGAACTTAGTGATGCATTGGAATAGCATCATGATCATTTTTATGGCACCTTATCAAGATTATAAGGGATTATAACTCAAGTGGTATGGTTCTTTGTTGGTACATAGCTAGTGAAAAGTGTTCCTCACTAGACTTAGTGTGTTTCTCATTTACCTTGTCCAAGGGCTTGCCTAGTGAATATCAGACTTCACTAGCCTGTGTTCCTTCTAGTTTATGATTCACCTAGAAAATATTAGAATTTTCTATGGTATGATTCATGAACACCTCTTTAACATGGCCACCTAGCATAACATAACTTTCTTTCAATGGAGCCATGTGTTTCATGAGCGTTTAGCATAACACAATTTTCTAGCCTTATGGAACCCATCATATTGCATGGACACCTAGCATTCATGAAATTCTTTCTAGTAGATTCATGTAGCTCATGTGTGATGTGACATAACACAACTTTCTAGTCCTCATGGTATCATTATCTTAGCTAACATTTATTTGATGGATGACATTTGGTATTTGAGACAATTTAATACTAAGGTTTCTTTGCCTTATCGACTTGAATCCTTTTATTACTAACCTTGTGTTTTTTTGTATGTCTTTTTATGTGGTTTTTTGTATTGTATTTATATCATGTTTGTGTTTATTTCATTATCATATATATGTTATGTTACATTGTGTGTTTTCATCATGTATGCTTCATGTTTTCAACATGTATGTTTGTGTATGTTGTTTTGCTACATATCATACATGTGCATGTTCCTTTGTGCTTATGTTGGTTTTCCGTATGATCTTGGATCATGGGGGCTTGCACGCACCCCCTACATTCACTTTCATTTTGTCTCTTTGACATTTGGACAATCAAACCCTCTTGACATAGATTTTCTAGTTTCATGCGATTCTGACCATAAGTTCATACTCTCACTAAAGTTGGGGATTAATGTAGTGTCTATCACCCTTAACAATTTCAAACTATGTTTTGGACCCCCTAAATTAATGGACCTAATTAAGCTCATAATTCCCTAAAATTATATATTTTGGAGCCCATATGTACCACTTTCTAGGAAATTGCAACATTGAACAAATGCAACCAATCATTAAATTCCCACCAACAATTAACTTTCTGGAAAATAGGACCATGACAGATACACCCTTGGTTGCATGGACCCCCCTACTTAGCTAGGACCCAATTTTTGGCATGTTGATGTCAACATTTTAACATTCAAAAATAAAATTTTATGTGTTGGATTTTTGAATTTTTTTTTGAAAAATTGAATAAATTTCTATAAATACCTAGTTATTTCATCATTTGAATTTAGAAGGATTATGACCTAACGAGAGGAAAACATTAAGAGCAATTCAAGAGAAACATTTTAGTGTCTTATTATAGGAATTCAAGATCCAAGCATCATGTCAAAGTGTATGTGAGATAATGTTAGATCATGTTATCATTATTTTGTGAAGGCTAGCCCCTTTTGTATGTCTCAAAAGCATTCAAGCAAGAATGATCCAAGACCTTAAGGTGATATGCATGACTTGATTCCTTCAAGAAATCTATTGAAGGGTGGTGAGTTGTAACACTTTGTGATTTCATCATTCCTCCTTTTAATTATACATTTTTATCATTAACATTGTCATTGTGGAATTGGGAACATTTACATGTGGTTTGATTGAGGAAAGCCCCTAAATGGCCCAATATTTTTTCTCTTTGAATGTGCAATACTTAGGTTTGAAGAGGAGTGAAAGAATATTGAAGAAAATTTATCCATTTTTTCATTCAAATCCCTAAATATTTTAAAGCCATGAAAAATCATAGGTTTATTTGATGATATTCGTATAACTTTGCAATTGGGAATCAAAAGCTCAGATCCAACATCAAAGGATAGTAAAGTGAATTTTAGGAAACCATATCAGAGACCTATACACTCCTAGGAATATAGGTACTCTTAGGTACATTGAAATAATTTTTTTGAGGTGGCACACTATCCTTTGCACTTCCCATATATGTTGGAAATTTACTATTTCTATGCATCAGTTGTTAGACTCTTGTAATTTTAGTATTAGGGCATATAGTCTAATTAGCTTAATCATTTCCAATCAATTCCAATTAATTTCCATAGCTCCCAAGGATGTAGATATAGGTTTGATTGACTTACCTACATGGTTAAAAGTCAATCAATTCACTTTGTTGATTTGCATCCTAATTTAATTTATAAAAAGGCCACAATTGACCATATGTTCTTTGCATTAGACTTAGGGGCAGTTCTTTGTCTATGTTACAGTAAGAAAAAAAAAGGGGGTAATATTTGTTGTTATTATCATTGCACTAGAGTTCTTATAAATCTATTAAATTTGAAACACAACCATCCTTGTTCACACAAGCCACATTACATTCTAACTCCATTGAGGATATTATTAAAGAGGAATAATGCCACAACATCAATGCTACTAAATTTAGTTATTTAAAATAACATGAACATTTCTTCCACATGAAAGTGCTAGGTTTATTGTTAACCTATCCTCAAGTCATCATGGATACTGGTATTCAAAATACTATCATTTCTCATAATATATTCTGTCACCTAGGTTTTTTTGCCAACATGTATCCAAACACTCCTTAGGATTTTTATAGCAAGATAAGGACATTCAAGTAACCAAATAATACAATTTTAATTATGTATTTAAATATATGTAGGAATTTATCACTTGTAATAATTTCTCTTTAGAATAACTTCCAAGAAATTACATTTTAGAAAAATTAATTGAATCTCCTAATGAATTCACTATATCATAGGTTTTCTTGAGATAATGATGATGTTTAGTATTATATCAAAAGATATAGCCCTAACAAATTTCCTCATAAAGAATTGGTGTTAGCATAGTTTATTACATTGTCTTTATTATTGTTTATGGGGTAGTTGCAGTGTGTAGTTACTAGTTAACCTTGTTATGTTAATGCTCTCATTATTTACCTTCTTTTTGCTAGTACAAATACTATTGCAAGCATCTGAATAAAATGTCAAGTTTTTTGCATCATCTTGTCTTCATATGGTGTCAAACTAGGAAATGAAAAAGGTGATGGTGTAAAGAAGAGAAGGTGATGAGAAGGTCCAAGGCATGGCAACGTAGGAGATATAAATAATATGTTTTTATTTCCTAAGGATGCAATAGCATTGGTGATTCATTGGTGCTATTGAGATAATGAGTTTGTAGTCAGAGAATATAGGAAATAATAATATCATTGGTTGTATTCATTCCTACTGGCATCTTCTTCAAATAAGTTGCTTTGGATATGAGATGGAATGGAATCTATGTGCTGAGCTATTTTCTTCTTCTTGAGATTCTTGGTATGAAGTTTATTCATTACACCTATTTTATGTTTCTTCATCACACTAGCAATGGATGAAAGGAGAGGTGACAGAGGGAAATGTGAGTTAAACCTTTCAGATAAATTCTAAACCCTCTAATATGTTTGAAGAGAAAAAAAATTAATTTATTTTAATCATTTTAGGTTATTATGGTGAAATATATTGCATGGAAGAGGCATCCAATCCTCTTTACCAAGAGAAGATAGACGTTAGTGTCTACTTTATTTCATTTCTAAAAGTCATTTTGAAAAAAATTATGTATGACATGGGGAATATTCTTAAGCATTGGAAGAATGGAGTATGACAAACTGTGCTCCTTGTCACAATGAAGCCATGAGCCATTTGCTAGATCTGCAAAAGTGCCACAAGCTTGAGAGAGTGAAGGTAGGTGAGAACTATCATATTACTACATGGGAATATTACTACAACAAATGTAGTTGTTATTATTTAGTTGGTATGTAGAAGGCACACTCCTATTTAGAAGACTCAATGCATCAATTTTTTTTTTAGTATTTTTTTAATTTCAAGAAGAGGATGCACACATTCTCTTTACAAGTTTGGATGTTGGTAAGACTATTATTTTGTACAAGTTGAAACTCTATGCTATCATTACTTCCATTCCCACTATCAGTTTCAATGTTGAGATTATTGAGTTGGAAGATGTTCTTCTAGTCATTGCAATGAATGTTATATGTTGTATGCATATGGGAAATGACGTTACTATTCATGAATGTCCCAATGTTAAATATGGTAATTGCATTCATATTTTTCCCATTGATAATACCATCAAGAGTGTCACCATGAATTTGATTGATGCCTATTTAAAGCTCTATTTGTTGGAAGCTTATCACCTAATGAGAAAAGGGGATCTTCTTACTATTGGTGTTTGAGAGAGTAAATTTATGATGAGATTTGAACTAATTCTGGTGAAGCTAGATCCAAAGAAGGGAATGTTCTTTAGCTATATCAAGGGTCATTACATTAGAAATAGGGACATTATAAAATTCATTCAGATTGGGGCTATTTTTGCTTGGCTTAGTTGATGTCGATGTCTCCAAAGAGACTTATTGATAGGGTAGGGTTGGATGAGGGTAGGGTTGGATGAGACACTCAACGTCCTCCTCCACCTTCTTAACCTAAAGGCCCCTAATGCTTGTTAGGCACCCACACGGTTCTCCTAGCCAACCCACTACTATCA
This sequence comes from Sequoia sempervirens, assembly GCA_007258455.2. Taxonomy (NCBI): domain Eukaryota; kingdom Viridiplantae; phylum Streptophyta; class Pinopsida; order Cupressales; family Cupressaceae; genus Sequoia; species Sequoia sempervirens. Next base: position 8,775 of record VDFB02020224.1, read on the forward strand.
TCTCCATTTCCTCCAACCAAGCCAATCTTGGTGCTCTACCGTCTCTCCCTTAGCCCTTAATCTTCCTAAAGGCTAGCTAAACCTTCAAGCTTCTCTAACTTGATCTTGAGGGGGTGTGTGATGGCTTCCATGGATTCAAAACCATATCTCAAAGAGTTCTTGATCATTCCCCAATCACCAATTCTCCATTGCTCACTTCAAACCCTATTCTAGGGTTTAAGAAGGGCTAGTAGCCCTTGAGCCCCAATTAGGCCTCCTAACATGAGAAAGTAGGATTAAACTCCAAACTTCCTAAAGAACATCACAATCTTCCAAAAGGGACCCTGGTTCATTTTCCTACCTCTCCAATATTTTTGAGGTTTTAGGCCTTCACTGGCCGTACACAAGCGTAACCCTCTTTTTGTAAGAATTAGGGCTTTTTAGGCCATTTCTTGAATACACAACGAACTGTTTGCTTATTTCAACCACTAAATGGATTAGTGAGACCACTTCCTTCATTCCAAACCTTTGTAAGGCCTCCTGCATCCACCACACACCTTGGTTTTCCAAGGAATTGACACCCCTGCAACGTTAGTGTCTATTTTTCACTGTCTTTCCTAACCGGGCATAGCCAAGCTCGCCTAGGAAGAGACCTTTCTAATGATACCTTGTCTCCTATAGTCTCCTAAACCTAATCTATATATAGACATGGGGCCTAGCCACATTTCCCACAAGCCCATACTCCAAGTACGATGGGAATGTAAACTAAAACCCCATTGTTTCACAGTTTACCAATCAAAATAGCAATTGAAGAAAGAACAAAGTATTTACAAGAAAACTTGGAAACAAGTAACCTACTATCTACTACCTCAAACAATTATTCAAAGACAATTTCACAACATTCTAAACTATACAATATTCCTTGATCAATCCATTAATCTACTAAATCAGAAACAACAACAAAATAGGGAAATACACAACAAAATATCACTATTTTCTCAATTTCAAACTAATTGCAAACTCCAATGTTTTTCCAACCCCCATTCCAAGTTGAGGGCCACCTTTTAAAGGTTCTCAAGGTGGTTACATCTTCCCTTGGTTGGACAAAAACCACCCCATTAGGCGAAAATTGCACAAATGCAACATTTTGGCTTTATTTCCCAAATCCTAGTGATTCCTAGTGGAAACAAATTGTGCAACTCATTCATTCTACCATAAGCTACTGATCAACCTTCATCCTAACATGATCTAACACCTCTAACACAAAACAAAATGGTCAACATGACCTTAAAACATCAAAATCACAAAAGTCTTCCTAGGCTTCCAAATTTTTCCTAGTGCCACCTAATGCTTCCTACCTAGGTGCTCCTGCACCATTCTCCCCCTCTCTACCCAAACACTAATGAATGGAAGGAGATACCAATGCCAAGTCAATACCAAACTTCTTGAAGTGATCTTCTTGTACCCATGTGGCTTCTGATTCATGCTTGTTCTTCCACTTGATAAGATGCTCCATGTACACCTTATGTCTTGTAGCCTTCTTCACTCTTGACTCCAAGATCTTCTCTACTTGAGGCTTGTTTTGATTAGGTAAGGATACATTGCTGATGTCCTTGAAGATCTCCTGACTGTTCTGATCCACATCATTGACTGTCCCCTTATACTTGATCAAATCAGCTACATTGAACACTGGAGAGATCCCTAGATCGGTAGGTAACTCCACCTTGTATGCATTCTTGCCATACTTGGCCAATATCTTGTAGGGTCCTACTCTTTTCATTTGCAGCTTGGTTGACATTCCCCTCTACAACCTTGACATTGGGTGGACAAAACATAGTCCCCTGCACTGATTGTACATCCTTCCTTGACAAATCTACCATCCTTCAACTTTTGTGTAGCCTCGGTGATTGTCCTCTTTACCTGCTCCTAAATCTCTTTCATGGTCTAACTGAAGTCTTCTACATTTCCACTTCTATTGTCCATAGCTCCAAGATCTTTGAGCTCACATATGCCCCTTGGGTACATTCCATACACAATCTCAAAAGGACTCTTCCCTGTGGTCCAGTTCACACTATCATTGTAAGAATACTCAGCTTGGGAGATAACCATATCCCATGTCTGCCCATACTCCTTAGTTAGGAACCTTAGAAGATTACCTAGCACCCTGTTAACCACCTCTATTTGACCATCGGTCTAAGGATGGTAGCGGATCAAATAGCCGAGGTTAATTGCCAATCTACTCCATAGAGTCTCAAAAAGTGACTCATGAACTTCCACATCTCTGTCGAAACAATGCTTAAAGGCAATCCATGGATCCTTACAACTTCCTTGAAGAAAAGATGAGCTATGTAGCTAGCATCATGAGTAGTTTTCGCAGGGGGAATAAAATGACTCATCTTACTAAATCTATCTACACTACATAGACAACTGTCAAAACCGGGTCTTGGTCTTAGGAAGGCCTACCACAAAATCATGCGGTCACACACTCCATAGTGCATTAGAGATGGGTAGGGGTTGATACAGACCAGCATTACTAGCTCCTCCCTTAGCTTTCATACACACAACACATTGTTCCACATACTTTCTAACATCTCTTTCCAACTTAGGCCAGTAATAGAATCTTTGCACTAGTTCTAAAGTCTTGTTGATGCCAGAATGTCCACTAAGACTGCCATTATGCTTTTCCTAAATCAGATTTTCCCTCATTGACCCTCTTGGAACACATAACTAATTACCTTTAAACAATAACCCACTTTGTAGTGTATACTCTGAGTATTGGCTATGGAAATGGTTCTCAAAGTTAGAACATACCTTATAGACCTCTGAAAAGTCTTCATCTTCTCCATATAGATCCTTGAAACTCTCTATGCCAATGCTCTCGATCTGTATCTCTTGCACTATCAACAATCTCCTACTCAATGCATCTGCCACTTTGTTTAGCTGTCCCTTCTTGTGCTTGATAGTGAAGGTAAAAGCTTGGATGTATTCCATCCATTTCAAATGCCTATTACTCAACTTCTCACAGTGTTGATAAAGCTAGAGATGCTACGATTGTCGATGCAAGACTACACAAACTCCTTGTTAGAAGAATTAGTATACCTCCATTTCCTAAATTGAGCTGAGACAAAGCATAAAGAGTTCTAAGTCATAGGTTGAATACTTCTTCTTAGCTTCATTAAGCTTCTCACTAAAGAAGGCTATAGGCCTTCCCTCTTGACTTAGCACTCCTCCTACTACCACTCCACTAGCATCACATTCAATAGTGAACAACTTATCAAAACTAGGTAACAAGAGAATAGGTTGAGTTGCCACCTCTTGTTTTAGTTTCTCAAACCCTTTCTTAGCTTCTTGAGTCCACACAAACTTAGTTTTTATACCACCCTTGATTGTATCT
>VDFB02020228.1:0-30647 GCA_007258455.2 Sequoia sempervirens
AATAGATAATGGGGTGGAGAAATTTGTACCTTATGGCGAAAGTGGTTAAGGATAGCAAAATGATGCCCATAAACTCTGGTGAATCTCTCGTCCAAGGTAATATACTCCATTATGACACAAAGCACCTTTCTCCAAAGAGCCTTGATGGTGTTAATTTCAAAATAACTGTTGGAAATTTTGACCAGTTCCATTTTCTCCTTTTCTTTCTTAGGGAATTTGATTACCGCCTCATCTGAAAACCTTCTATCGTGATAAAACTTCACACCCTCAGTGGACATTCCAGTCGCCTCTCCTATAATTTGCTCATCCAGTTTCACCTTTCTCCCAAAGAGGATTATTTCTCCATTGTTCTAGTTCTTCTCAAAATAGTTTGTAGCCATAGTATCCGGCCCATAAAGTTTTTCCAGGAATGGAACCAAACCACCTCTCACAACCTATTTCCAAACCTTAGCATTCCTCATGTGCACTTCATAGCTTTTTGGCTCGACTCTTTTCCTGTCCCCCCCATTTTTGTATGCACCTCACTGTAGACTCTACCAGTGTTGAAAACCTGTTGCAAATTTACACAGCCATTCCAATGAACCCACAAAGTGTGCATCTTTTTCTTACTAGCTAAGTAATATGACACGACCTCATCAAATCTCTTGATTTCGATGTACTTAGCCCTTTTCCCTTTCATCATTAAAGATATTTTCCTCTTTCCCATGCATAACATCATAATCTAATAAGGCCCTGACTTCAGCTCCCAAATCCCTAAAATTCTACCACATGTTCAATCCTTGCCTCTTTACCCCCTCATTCACAAAGTAATCTGCCATGCTGTTAGCTTCCCTGTAGACGTGTGATACTTTAAATTTATCGAACTTGTCTAGAATGGATTTTTATTTTTCAATCCAATTCTTTATAGACCAGGAGGGGGGACCTACCTAGGAGACAGTCAATGATGTTTTTGGAGTCCCCTTCAAGCCATAAATATTTTATATTCAAATTATGAGCTAACTTTAAAACTTGAAAAGCTCCTATAGCCTCTGCCACATGGTTGGTTTGATGACCTAGGGAAATGGCCAAAGCTGCCATAAAGTTACCATTTGAGTCCCTTAACACACCTCCACTTTTGGCCATCCCCGGATTGCCCTTCGCAGCACCATCAAAGTTGGCCTTAGACCAACCATTTGGAGGAAAGGTCCAACACACACCCTCCCTGCTTTTTTTAGTTGGCTAGGATGCCATAGAAACATCCATTTTAATATTCCAATCCTTTGCTATCATTAGATCATAGGGAGTACACACCCCAACTTAGAGGTTAAGAGCTTTTTGGGGAATAACATTGAAGTTTTCCTTTATAAGCATAAAAAAAAATTCAAACACATTAGTCTCCGACATCTCCTTATCCCTGAAAAGTCTGTTATTACGTTATTTCCACACTCCCCAAACAACAAAAGGGAAAATAAAATCCCATAACCTTCGAATGAAGGGATTTTGAGATGGAGCTTTCCATTGTGAAAAGAAATATTCAATGGATAGGTGAAACACCCAAGAGATATTCCAGAGGGCTAATAATTTTCCCCAGATTATAGAAACAAACAGGCAGTGGAGAAAAAAGTGGTTAGCTAACTCTGCCTCACACTTGCAAAGGTAACATATGTTGGGGATTTGAAATCCCCATTTACAAAGATTATCCACCATAAGCACCTTATCTTGAATCAGAATCCAAAAGAAGATGTTGACTTTAGGAGTCAAGTGTTTAATCCACGCTTTAGACCAAAAAGGAGGGGGAGCTTGAGAAAGGGACAACAAAAAAATAGCCAAAGAAATAGAGTAGTTACTTGAAGGGTTGTCCATCTAGACAAGATTATCATCCAGTTGAATATGTCCCAAACTAACAGCCCTTAAGGAAGATTGAAGTTGAGCCAACTCCTGACTAACCACACACAAATCCACCCAGTCTCCTTCATACCAATAATCTTTGACAAACTCCCCAAAAGTTTCTTTGCATAGTTGAATCTTTCAATTTTGATTAGGGGATCCTTAAAGAGCCATCTGTCCTCCCAAAATCTGGCTTGATTGCTGCTTCTAATGTGCCATCCTATCCTCGATTCTAAGATCTTTCTACCAACAATCATATCATTTCAGCAAGTTGAACCACAAGGCAGAATAGGAGAATCCAGCAACGCTTTGAGGGACACACAATTGGTCATATATTTACTTCTTAAAATATATTTCCATTCTCCAAAAAATGAGAAGGATCTCCATATTTGTTTGGCTAGAAGAGTCTTATTAATCATTCCAATTTTTCTAAGATCTAAACCCCCCAAGGTTTTCGGTCTGCAAACCAAATCCCACCCTATAAGAGGCATCCTCTTTCTCTCCTCCACACCAGACCAAAGAAATATTTTTTGGATCTTTTCAATGGCCTCCGCATATTTAGCAGGAATTTTGAAAAGGCTTAAAGCATAAACCGAGAGATTCTGAAGAGAAGCTTTGAGAAGTTGAATTTTTCCAGCTTGGCTTAGAAGAGCTCCTTTCCATCCTTCCAACTTCTTTCTGAACCTGTCGACCAGCGAACACCAAAAGGAATCTGGAGGTTTAAGACCTAGCGATAGTCCAAGATAAGTAGAGGGTAAGGATTCCACTCTACAACCAAGGATTCTTGTAATCTTGACCTGTCTATGCTCAGGGGTATTAAAGAAAAAAAAGGAGCTCTCCTGTCTGTTGACCATCTGCCCAGTCACCTTCTCATACACATCCAAAAAAAAATTCAAAGTTTTAGCCTCAGTCATCGTAGATCTTCCCATTAGCATAGTGTCATCAACAAACTGTTGGTGAGAACATATCAAATTAGTAGATAAAGGACTAAGACCAACAAAAGACCTCTATTCAATCAAACTTTTAAGATTCCTTCCTAGGCTCTCAGCCATAATTGTGAACAGGATAGGAGAGATGGGATCACCTTGTCTTAGGCCTCTTGAATTTTGAAAGAATCTGGAAGGAGACCCATTCACAATAATAGAGGTGGAGACCATAGTAACCAACTGATTCACCAACTGAATGACTCTACTACTAAAACCAAACACCCTAAGAATATCAAATAAAAACTCCTAGTCAACATGATCATAAGCTTTAGATATATCCAACTTAAGAAGAAACCCTTTAGTTTTAGATTCCACAAGTGAATGAATATTCTCATGGATAATAACTATAGAGTCTAAGGTTTTCCTTCTAGGTACAAAACCATTCTGTTGAGGGGAATCAACAAAGGAATGATTATAAGGATCCTTGAAGTCAAAACCTTTGATATGATTTTATAGAAAAAGTTGCAAAGACTAATGGGTCTAAACACCTCAAACTCCATAACCCCAAGTTTCTTGGGAATAAGGACCACAAAAGTAGCATTTAATTCCTTAAGAAGACTTCTGGACCCAAAGAATTTCTTAATAGCATTCACAACATCCTTTGCAACAATTTCCCAAAACCATTGAAAAAAGAACATAGGAAACCCATCAAGGCCATGGGCCTTGTTTCCTTCAAAAGAAAAGACAACATTCATGACTTCCTCCTTAGAGGGAATGGCAACAAGCTTATCATTATCTTCCCTCCCAACAACCTTAGGGATAGCCTCTAACAAAAAATATTGGTCATTATGATTGATTTCCCCAGTAGCCGAAAGAAGGTTGTTAAAGAAGAGGACAACTTGCTTTTTGATGTCTTCCTCTTCCTCATATCTCATGCCATTAACTTCTATGTTAGAAATTCTATTGGTAGCCTTGTGTTTTGAGGTAGACAGATGGAAGTACCTGGTGTTTCTATCTCCAGATGAGAGCCACAACACCCTAGATCTCTGCCTCCAGAACTCCTCCTCTTTAGCTATTATATCATGTAGTTTCACCAGCAGCTCATTTTCTTTACCCTTATTATTTTCAATGTATCCTTCCCTCTGAATTTTATCCTAAATCTCTACAAGCTCCATTTGAAGTTTAAATTTAATTCCAAAGATGTTTCCAACTGACTCTTTTTTCAAACTTCTTAATTTGTGTTTAACTTCTCTTAGTTTTTTAGAAATTCTGAACATAGCAGTACCCAGAACATCAATATTCCACCATTTCCTGATTTCATCAAAAATATGGGGCTGGGACAGCCACATGCTTTCAAATCTAAAGGGAGAGTTCTTCTTCACCTTTATAGGGTCCACCACAAAACTTATAGGAAAGTGATCTGACCCCACTCTAGAAAGAGCTTTAAGAGAACAAAAGTAGTTTATAAGCCACTGATGAGAAATTAAAGTTCTATCTAACCTTACTTGAATCAGTTCCTTACCGATTCTTCTATTCGACCAAGTATACTGGGCTCCTTGCAAATTCAGATCAATCAACGCCTTATTGTTGATGAAGTCCAAAAGATTAGATTTACTCTCCTGATTCACCTGAGATCCTCCAAATTTCTCTTCATTCAAAAGGGGTGTGTTAAAGTTTCCCATTACAACCCAGTGGTCATTATCAAAGATCCTACGGAAAGTAGAGATCATATTCCATAAATATTTTCTAGCTCCTTTCCCATTAGGAGCATAGATATTCGACTGAATTCAACTAAAATTTTCTCCAGGATATGTGTAAATTTAGTAGCCACATGATTAGTGCTCTCCAGCAAAGGTTCCCCTTTAATAAGGTTCTGGTACCAAAAAGTTGCAATTCCTCCTGACGCACCATCCGAAATATTTCCTTGGATTCCACAATTCTAAAACATTTTAATCTTCTCCACCTTCTCTTTGGACATTTTAGTTTCTTGGATGAGAAGAATATTAGGTTTATGATCCCTAACAAAATTGTGCAAAACATCCCTCTTATGAAGGCTATTAAGCCCTCTAATATTCCATGACATAATCTTCATATCTTACCAAGGGATTAGAGAATCTCTGGAATGGTCTTTTGAACACCATCCGCTATGTCCTGAAAGCTTTCATGCTCTCTCTACCATTTACCTAACCTTCTGCCTTGGCTTAACTTAGTAGCACCACAATCCGCCTTTGCTCTTGTTCTAGTAACAACTCCACTCAGAGTATTCTAATGTTTACTTATCTCCTTTTTCTTTAAATGAGAGAGGACTTCTTCCCAATTAGTATCTTCTTGACTCTCCAACTCTCTGCAATATTCTCATTCCTTATCATACATTCTTCTTTGCTCCCATGGGAGAGTATCCCTCTGGCCATTCCTAAGCTGGTTCAAATTGTCACTTGAAAGTTCAGTGTTCTTGATCAGATTCTCAAAGGTGTCCTTGACAAAATCCAGAGTTATTTTTTCCCAGAGTTTAAGAGGGTCACTAGGAGGGAAACATTCTACAAAAGTAGTAGTTAGGATAGGAATGCCAATATCCAGGGACAACCCCTGAATAGGAATATCCTCCAGTCCTGGATGCCCATTATCTTTGCCTTCTGATAAAATCAAAAAATGATTAGTTAATCATTATTAATTCATAAATATAACAAAACATTAATTAAATTCACCAACTAATCTAAACTAGCACTTGCACCTAAAGGAGGTTCAAGGATTATGCCAATAGAAAAATATATGTATGTTAATATGTTAGAGAGTACGTGTTTGTGCATGGGTGTGTATGGATGCCATGTGCAAATTCTAATTGTATGTGGCTGAATTAAATAATTAATAATAAGTGCTAAATAATGGAATGAAATAAACTTAGACAAAACTAGATTTTTTCCTTAAAGAAATTAAGTATTATCTGATTTTGAAATATTTGCATATAGATTTAAAACATAAAGCAATGCAAATGAAAAAATAAATTTGTCATCAAATTGACAAAAAAATATTGTAAATGGAAATAGAATCTTCCCATCTAGTTGGAAAATCAATATTTATCTGGCTTTTACATGATAAGTGAGATTTTGGATTCTTTTAGCATTAAATGACAGCTAGTTTACCATTAAATAGCAGCTAAAACTTGTTTTCTGATGACTCAACAGTGATTTGTAGGCATGAGACTTATTTTAGGCTCAAATCTCACACTATATGTAGCCTATTGCTAAAAATAATAGTTGCATTATAATTTACTAGCATTTCCACCTAAACGAGGTTCAAGGATTACATCGATAGAAAACTGTCTGTATGTTAATATGTTAGAGAGTATGTGTTTGTGCATGGTTGTGCTACAAATTTTAGTTGCATGTGGTTGGATTAAACAATTAATAATAAGCACTAAATAATGAAATGAAATAAACTTAAAAAAATCTATATTTTTTCCTTAAAGAAATTATCTTATTATGAAATATTTGCATACATATTTAAAACAAAATACAATGCAAATGAAAATAGAATTTTCCCATTCAGTTGTCAAATAAATATTTATTCGGCTTTTATGTGATAAGTGAGATTTTGGAGGCTTTTACCATTAAACGGTAGTTGGTTTACCATTAAATGGCAACTAAAACTTGTTTTCTAATGACTCAATAGTGGTTTGCAAGGATGAGACTTGTTTCAGGTTCAAATCTCACACTATATGTAGCCTATCGGCTAATTATCAGTTTTATTTAAAAATAGCATCAAATATTTTGATTGATCATATAACTTTGGTTTGTTGAGATTTATGTGCTAATTGATCTTATAGTTATGATTTGATTTCTATGTTCTTTTAAAATTGGGCCACAAATAGATTACAAAAAAGAACTGATAAGTCTATAACTAAGAGTAAGATTTGACCTTAAAAGGTTATAAGTTTGAATATTATGGATAATTAAGTGCAAACAACAATGATCTCTTTATTGAGTTTAAAACTTTTAAGCACTAAGAGGATCTTAAAATACAATTATATCTCCCTCAAATCTCATGATAAATAGGCCATCCAAAAAGAAAAGATACTTAAATTTAGACTCCAGTAGAAACTGTCTAAAGTAAGCACTTCTTGTAGAGAGTGGTGATCTCATTCCATCCTAAGTTGAAGACTTGGGGAACATCTGAGACATGATCAATAAAATATTTAAGAAAAAAGTAGCAAAAAAGAAATTGTTCTACAACACGGGGGAAAATAGTGTACTAAAATGATGGTATCGGAAGCGTTAATCATAATGTGTGGGTAAATATTTTTCATTGAGAGAACAATCAAGATCCTGAAGAATGCTTTCACTTCAAAAAGTAAAAATAATTTGTTATGAGTTTATATTACAGATCTTAAGATTCTTGAATTCAAGTCAGTGATTTAAGATTAAAATGCAAGATATATACCTCATTGTATGATATGAAACAATCATAATATAACTTTTAATGGAGCACTCTGTGTAAAGCAGAATTGGCATCACGAAATTGCAAGGCTGAGGGCTAAGCAGGCATCACTACAATTACAGCAAAGGTAAAACTAAAATCTTTGAACTAATATATTTTTACTCGTTGACACCATGGAAAATATTGTTCGCTGATAAATATTTTTTAATTTGAATTAAATTGTAGGCACTTATTGGGGGAGGATCTTGCTCCCTTGGATGTTGAAGAATTACAGGATCTTGAACGAAAACTTGAAAAAGGCGTAAAATGTGTTAGATCAAGAAAGGTACATTCAAAATGCATCTCTTTTTTTTCCTTCTCCGTATCATAAAAATATGAATCAGGAGAATTTAAGTAAACTTACAACTTTTACGAACATTAGTCTAACATTATAGACCAATTAACGGAGGAAAGTGTTGAAGAAAGAAAGAGAAAGAAATGAATCTTTTAACAAGTCAAAGCAGGACATTTTAAACTGTAAACATAAATCTTTAAATTCTTTGGATTGCCATTATGCAAAAATACATGAGATTGAAATTCACGAAACATTAAACAAAATAGCTAGAACATCGAGTTTGGTCCCATTTGTACTACATTCAGACATTCAACCCCCTGCTAGAGATGAACAGTTAATTATCTTGTGATTGTTAATTTGTGATCCGTTGGATATTACAGATGCAATCCGATTCGATATCTCTTTTTAGGAACGTAAAATGCAATAAAACATAATATTTGGCTCTTTATATCACTCTATTCTACCATGTGGTATTATCAGAGCAGGTCTGATAGTGTCCATGCGAAAATCGGACGATTTTGACGCGTTTGTATATGAATGATGATGACGCGTTTGTAGAAGTAGATAGAGCGCTTAAAATGGATAAAAGGAGCAGATCTTGTTGAGTTTGATACTCCTGGCAAGTTGCACTGGTTAGCGTTGGTGTATTTGACTTTGTTTGAATTGCTGCCCTTCGCCTCCCTTCTTGAGTTTCTCGTTGTTTTGCAACAACGATTTACAAGTGGCAGCAAAGGCAATAGAAACTCTTCAAACTATTACACGATCTCGTCTCCGAAACCGCTTCTGGATGCGCTCATGGTCTCCTGAATAAGACAATTTCAATTGGAAGTGTCGCGCAACACTTGTCTATTTTCGCTCTTTCAAAATTACTAGTTTTGATAGGGGATGAAAATTGTCTTTTTTATTCTCCTCTCTTAGTAACAAGGAAAATTCCTTCCACTTACCGAGACAAATTTCAATAAACATAAAGCAATCGATTTTAAAATGAGTTTCCGGTCACTCATGTCCGATTCAAATATTCAACCTGCTCCCATTAAAATAAAATGCTTCCACTAGCAATTTTACATTGCAAAACCTCTTCACTTAATATTACCGTGGAGAAAAATACACTTTTTACAAATAATTGTATTAATCTAAATAAACTATTTTAATCGGATTTTTTAAAGTTAAAAAAATACTATTAAAAGGAGGCAACAAATCTTCAAATTATAAGAAGCATGTGAAGAGAAAATTATCTTCTAAAATAATTACTAAAAAATATTGATTTCCATATAATAAAATATCATTATACATTAATATTGTAAATAAAGATTATTTAAAAAAAAAATGTCAATTGTTTACTTTGCATGTAATAATTTCAAATGGTATGTATGCTCTTTTAGATGGATGCAAACATGAAAAGAAAGAGATACAAGAGAAAATAATGCATACAAAAATTGGGCATACATGTAAAAAATGATCACCTTGGTCTAATATTTCTTTATCTAGTCTTCAAGAACAAGATAGTATCCATGTTGAGCTATAGAGAAGTACCTTGAAATCTATTGATATTAGCAACAATGTATTGTTCTTCATTTACCTCATGTTACAATTTAAATTGGCTATAATGAGGTTTAGCATCTTACCAATGACAGTCAGACTATTAGGAATAAGTCGCCAACTACCTTGCTATAGTATGTATATTTTATGAATCTCCAACACCCTTTGGATGTGTACTTAGATGCCTAAGGTGTAATTGAAGAAATAATTTATAATTTTAATTCATCTAGATACTTCATATTTATCGCCAAATGCATTCACAAAGGAGGTGGAGCATAAGGGCAGTGGTTACAATCGACTTTGAGGTCATTTAAGGAAATTTCCCATTCCTCGATGCTAGAGGAAGAATTAGAAATATTTTCATGATGGATGAGGCCCACATGAGTTAGTTGACTCCAAAGTGGAGTGCTAGATTTGAGAGTGTAAGCTATTGGGGAGTTTTTTGTCAAAAATGCCTTTGTAGTTATGTATTCTATTTGAAGACTTATTAATAAAGTTCATATAACACCCATGTAAATTGATTTGATGCATTTATTGTTCTTGAAATATAATCTCCAAGGTGAGTATGGGAATTTTGCATGATATCATGGTTTGGTATCCATTGTTTTTGTATGATGATGAAATTTTGTCAGAATGCAAGGTGTTAGTGTGTTGACATCATCTCATGTACATTGAAGATTAATAGACACTTATACTCTTCCTCCAATGCATTTTTTTAAAGGTTCCCTCCATGTAAATCTTGTGTCTATATGATTTGTTGATTTTATTATTGTTGTTGATTTATGCATTACCATAAAATTATTTTATGGTAATCCTAGATAAATGAACATACTTTATATTCACATACACTTTGTAGAAGATTTTAGTGCATTAGTTTCACCTTATTTATGAACACAAACCATAAACTAATCATAAACCCTTTAGTGATTTCCAAGATCTCATCCAATAGAAATTGATTCCGTAATCAATATTTGACAAGGTTGTCATCTATGGCATTGAATCTATTGAGGCTTCTACTCTCTTTCTATCTTGCTTAGATTTTTTGCATTTGTATAGAATCTTTATATTACATTCCTACTCAAAGCTTAATCCTTCTATTTTTTCTTACTCCTTATGACTCAAAGGTATTTAGGTTTCTATTGGATTCTTCTTTTTCCAAATCTTCTCTAAATTAGTAGTCTTTAAGAAATCCATCTATATAATCCCTTCCAAACTAAAATTAGGTATCTTTATTGTGTCTTGGTGTAGGATCATTCCAAGGCATAAGAGCAATATTTCATTACCCAAAATATTGTTGAAAATATTGTCATTGATGTCAAAGGGGCATGGAAAAGATTGTCATTGGAGTCAAAAGTAATGTCAAAAGAGGATCAATCTCAATATAGTTTATCATTGATGTCAAAAAAAAAGAAATCAGTTTGTTGATGCCAAATAAATTGTTATCTAAGATTAAGTAAGAGGTAGTCGACTTGTAAAAGACACCAGTTATATTCTAAATTGAATTACTATGCTAGCATTGGAATTAAGAGAGATTGCAGAGAAGAATAAAATATTTTTTATTGAAGAGGTTGACTCCCTATGTAATCACCTCTTATATAGAAGTTGAAATAAGAAATAAATTTAAATTAACATTTAAAACATGGGGTGACCCATGCCTTGTTAAGCACTACCTTGAAGGAAGAGAATAAAAAAGTAAGTAAATTAATTTTTTTACGGAGGCCAACTCCCTTAGAATAGCTAACTTAATGTGAAGGATCGCCACTCTTAAAGAGGGAAGAAATGTATAAAAAGAAGATGAAATGGTGGCAAGAAAATATAAGAAGAAAAAATGAAAATCCTTTACAATAGAACAAATAAATTGTAAAAGTTGAATTGAAAAGGAAATAGAAGTATGTCAAGTATGCATGGTTGAATGATATTAAGGAGAAGTGAATGATATTGAGGTGAATCACAAGGGTATATTTGGAGCAGACCAAATCAAACTTTATTGCAAATTCAAAGCAAATATTATACCAGATATGGACCAGATCTTATAGTAGATCTTGAAAGATACAAGTGCAGTTTTGTAGCAGAGTGGAACATATTTAGAGAAGTTATAGAGGTGATCTATATCAACCTATTGAGGTAATTTGTATGAATAGTTTACTAGAGATATAAAGAAATCTTGGAGCACTCATTGTGTAGTCATTATACTTGTTATAAAGTAGAATTTGGAGCAAACATTGCATCACTTTTGGAGCAGACATAAGTGTAGTCTTAGAGAAGTCATTAGAGAGGTTGATACCTTCCAATTTAGAAGATATTGTTGTCACTTTTTGAGTTGGTGTGCAGCTGTGGGGATTGGTCTCTCTGGTAGGTTGGTGCCTACAAAGATTTGTAAGAAAAAACATTATATATAAAACAATATTTTGTGATCTGGTTTTCTCTCATTAGTGTTAAGGTAATGTTGATCCACAATATATTTTACTTCCAACTCATGAATTCGAGCATTTAAAGGCTCTCAAGAGGTTGAGATACAAGATAATCAAGAAATCATATGAGGATATCAAGACCCTCACTCATGTAGTGGTAATGTGTGTCTATAATGGTTATCATTTGAGGAACATGTCTATCCTGGTGTAGTGGTAGAAAATTTATAAAACAACTGTAATTGTGCCAAAGAATGATGTTGTTAAGTAGAATTTGAGTTTCAATGATAAACACATCTTTTCCAAGAAGGGTACAAACAAAATGAAAAATGTAGAATAGTAGTAAACTAAAACTAGGTACATGCCTGAATTCTATCTTCAACTTGTACAAACAAGTGGCACAACTATTCATAAGCAAAGATTATCAAAGGAGTCCAGAGGTGACAAAAATGTTCCCTCAAACCATATAGCTATAAATATTCAAGTTACATAAGAGGTAGGATATAATATTGTTGTGCCCTATTTGAATGAGGTGGGCTTTCCAGATGCAAGTAAGTTGATCATAGCACTTGATGCACATTAATGTTGCATAAATTTTCAATCACATAAGGATCTCATTTCCATTCATGTTGAAGCTATTATAATTCTTGAGCATAAGATAAGAGTTTTTACTTTCATCTCTGATGTTTCATCTAGACAACAAGTTAATGTTCTTGATGAGGAGTGTGTATAGAAAAATTAGATTGTCTAGGTATACCAGGCGATTTAGTTGTAAATAGTCAACTAAGTGTTGATATATTTTATACCACTTTGATTTTCAATAGATGTTTGCTTCATAATAGTATGATGTAATTAGGTGCATCTAGTAGTGTCATATTGTTACAAGTGATGAATGAGATAGTTTTATGAGTGTCTATGTCTTATAGAAAATATTTTTCTATGCTCTCAAGAAAGGTGAAAGTCATTAGGTTGGTGAGCAATGTAGAAGTGTCATGTCCCTACTGATTGACAAGGCCCTATTTCAAATCTTGGTAGAAAAATAGTGTTTTTGAACACTCCCTCTGAATTTTATAATAATTAAATATCTAAAAATAATAATATTAAATTTAAATTATTAAAAATAATATTTGAATTTAATGTTTGTGGTCGACCCACTCGGGAAGGCGTTCTGGAGCAAGTATTTGTATTGGCTCGAGGCTTCTTGGAGGGCAGCATGAATTTGGGAGCATTTGCCTTGCGACCTTGAGGGCGTAGTCTCTCATTGCCGCACTGAAGTCTGAACGTAGTCTTAGAACCTGGGAACTTTGTGTATGACTGTTGTGAACTCTTGAGCATTGCATTGGCTAAGAAATTCATACATTCTCAGGGTGCAACTTGCAGCTGAAATCGGTCATCACACTCAACAGTCGAGAAAGGAACTATGGAATGATTCAGTACGGCATCGCGCTTGGCACCTTGTCACGTCATCAAGAGGTGTTGTGAAGCATCACTTGGCAACGATCTTCAGCTATCCAGAAACCAACAGTTTGGACGACATCAACTAGGCAAGCATACTTGCATTTCCAGGTCATAGGTTCGGCGCTCTAGTAGAGTCTGCTTATAATCATTGTGAACCATCAGGACAACCAGAACTAGCGTATTCTTCAGCATCAAGTATTTTCTAGATATCGATCCTAGTTCTTACTAAACCGACTCCACCACCAACACCAAACTTGTGAATCGATGTATGTGGGAGTGGCAAATAAGAAGATTCTCCAGTGTTGGCTCAAGCATTGATCCGATATGCCTCACGAGTGTACCTGGTATTCAGTTGTACTAAAGTCAGGCCATACCTTGGCGTCAGGAAATATAATACCCGTGTGACTATTCTCAGGAACAATATTCAGTGGTTGTGGATCACCATTTCGTGAGACAAGTCTATGGAACAACGATACCCCAAGAACATTCCTAATTCTGTGTAATCCATTTCAGAATTAAGGTTTTTAAAGGCATCTTTCATATTCTTGCATAGTCCCAATATCGTGAGACATCTATGTTTCAGTCATATGCGTCCAGCTAAGGAGTTTGTTCACTTAATTCAAATTCTATATCTGTATGTTTGTGAATTTTAGTTTGTTTCCATTCAAATATTTGGTGCCATATAAACACATATGTTCATGTTACGTTGTTAATATTAGATCTGATTATAACACTATCCTATTAACTAGCCACTGCAATTTGCAATCATTGGGGGTTTATATTCAGCATAGTCCAGTGATTGTTTTCTCTAATTTCTATATGTGGAATTAGTTGAATGTCAGATTTGAGCAGGCACATCACAGTGGTATCAGACCCTCAAGTCCTGCCAGCCTAAGGGAATTTTATGCAAGCAAGCAAAAGGGAGCTGCAAGCCATTGAGAGGGAAAGAAGGAAGGTAGTAGTTGAGTCTTCCAGAATAGGAGGCAGAGGTAAGAAGAAGATGGAGGAGCAGAATAATGAAATCAAATCCTTCATAGAGAAGCAAGATCAAGTGAATCAGACACTGTTGCAAATGATGCAGACCCTCATTGTTACAATAACCAACAACAAATCAAGGTCTAACAATGATGATGAGGGTAACTCCAAGTGATCCAGAGGAGGGAATAATAGTAGGCCTTCAAGAGGATCCATTTTCAGACCCTCCCAGCTAGTCTTTATTCCTAGAGTAGAGACACCACATGAAGGGGAAGATCAGGTTCATTTTAGCATTAGCAGTGTGGTGCAAGATTACAAGAAGCTGGATGCCAATGCTCAAGCAACAATCCCTTTTACTAAATACCTCAATGCTAAGAGAGGATTTGGAAGTGATGGGAGACCATGTCTACAACGAGGGAATATAGACCTTCAATACAAAGTCAGAAAGATCACACTCCCTACACTTGATGGCTCAGAGAAGGTTACTACACATGCATGGGTGCAAAAGTTGAATACATATTTCTCCCTCGGCCCTATGACTAAAGATGAAGCTATCAAATTCACCATTGTGCACTTGGAGGCGATTGCTCATGAATGGTGGAACCATGGTATTGTGACTCAGGGGTTTGATCTTGTGACTACATATGCAGATTTCACATAGATCTCATGGAGATATTTGATAGGAAAGATCTGGAGGTGTACTTCCAAGATATGACAAGGGTTAAGCAGTGTGGTATAGTAGATGATTATGTTTTAGAATTCCAAAGGCTAGCTATTATGGTTCTCGATGTTTTCGACAAGCAACTCATGTTCCTCTTCATTAAAGGGATATCATAATCTTACCATGGCCTAGTCAAAGCTTTAGAGCCAACAACATTGGAAGAAGCTATTCAGAGAGTATTTAACCTTGAGGACTCTACCACAAAGAGTAATCCTATGATCAAGAACTTATCAAGGAACAAGCTCTGAAGGAGAAGGGTTATGCTACACTTGTAGAGAACGTTGGACAAATGATAATAGGTGTATGGGAAAAGGACATGTCTACTACATTGAGGTAGCCTCTGATGACGAAGAAGGTGAACCCGTTGATGCTACCAAGGAGGATGAGCTTGGGGTGACATGGGAGGAAGGATTTTCCAGGGGAACTCTTGCAACACTTTCTAGAGCACCTCGGTATCATTCTCTTTGTATTCAAGGAGACTTATACAGATAGAGGGTAATAATACTAATTGATAGTGGAGCCACCCATAATTTCATTGATGAGAAGCTAGTAGCTAAGTTAAGCTTAAGGGTGGGAGATTTTGAAGGATTTGATGTGATAGTTGTAGATGGGTACACTATTCCATGCAATCGTCAAATTGGATAGATGGAGCTGACCATAGGAGGACACAAGATGCGAGATGATTTCTACACAATTGACATCGGTGAGACAGATTTTGTCCTAGGAGTGCAGTGGCTACACTTACTTGGGGAATACACAACGAGCAATCAGACTTTGGGATTGAAGTTTAAAGCCAATGAAAAGGAGGTCATTCTTCGAGGTCTTTCCAAGGTGGGTCCTAAGCATGCTTCGAATTAGGCATCAGAGAAGACAACGGCAGGAACCAAGACACCCCTGGATCCAAGTCTAAAGTTGCTTGAGGGCAAGCAACATCTAAGTGGGGAGGACTATCATATCCATTGATTGACAAGGCCCTATTTCAAATCTTGGCAGTGAAATAGTGTTTTTGAAAACTCCCTCTGAATTTTATAATAATTAAAATGGTGTATGAAATCAATGAACTCTAGAGCATTTTGTTGGCTAAGAAATTCATACTTTCTCAAGGCACAACTTCCAACTAAAGGTGATCATCACACTCGACAGTCAAGAAAGGAACTATGCAGTGATTCAGTAAGGCACCGTGCCTGGCACCCTATCGCATCATCAAGAGGTGTCGTGAAGCATCACTTGGCAGTAATCTTCAGCTATCTAAAAACCAACAGTTTGGATGACATCAACTAGGTGATCATACTTACATTTAGGTCATCGGTTTGGCACTCTAGCAGAGTCTGCTTATAATCATTATGAACCATCAAGACAACCAGAACTGGCATATTCTTTAGCATTGGATATTTTCCAGATATCGATGCCAATTCTTACTAAACCAACTCCACCACCAATGTTGAACTTGTGAAATGATCTATATGTGGGATTGGCAAATAAGAAGATTCTTCAATGTTGGCTCAAGCATTGATCCGATCTGCATCACAAGTAGAGACATTCCTACTTGGTATTCAGTTGTACTAAAGTTGGGCCATACCATGGTGTTGGGAAATACAATACCCATGCAACTATTCTCAAGAACAATATTTGGTGGTTGCGGATCACCATTTCGTGAGACAAGTTTGGGGAACAATAGTACCCCGTGAACATTCTTGATTCTATTGTTGGGAAAAGATCCCAACTAAAGTGGGAAAAGATCCCTACTAGAGTGGGAAAAGATGAAAACGTGCACAAAGAGAAAAGGAGACAAGGAGAGCAGAATATATTTTCTATTTTATTCAAATACACAAAAGATTACATTAAAAAATGTTTACATACAAAATCAGAGCTAAGGATCTGTATTTCCTTCATCCAACAAACTGCCTAGATTATGGTGCACTAGAGCTTACTGTGTGTTGCTCTATGTTGCAGCTACAAATATTTCAGAGCACTGGACCTCTGCACTCTATGCAATATCTTCTACTAATGTAGGTTGTTCTCCTTCTTTTGTTTTGTTCTGTTGAACATTCCTTCTTCTCCTTCTACTATTCTTTATGTCTACTAACTTCTTCTATTCTTCCTTTTTGTCTTTCTTACCTTTTTCAAAAACTGCCACTCAATTTCAAATTCAACCACTAGAATTTAATTCACTACTAGAAACATTAACTAGCCATTGTGGATGTTAGACAAGACAAAGGGGGTGGAGATCCCAATGCATCTCTTCTGATGCAACAGTTAATGCATTTGAATTTTGCTGCTTAAGATTACAAATTCCAATGCTCCTCCTTAATCTTGAGACTTTCTATTTTTCATCACTATTTGAAATTTCCAGAGCAAAATTTCTAGAGTGAACCTATTTGCACTTTTCCCGTGTTTTGGAGATTCTTGTCTAGTCCTGTTCAGATTTTTGACACATTTCTAAGTTATTAGAACTAAAATTCTAGGGCTTTATGTCATCCCAAGCCTATCCCTTAGGCGTTCAAAGCAATCTTTGCTCAATGGTTTGGTAAAATTTTTTGCAAGCTACTACTCAGACCTACAAAATTTCATTTTAATTTCACCATTCTCAACTAATTCTCTTATGAAATGATACCTGATTTCAATGTGTTTGCTTCGTCCATGAAAGACAGGATTCTTCATCAAGGAAATTGATGAAACATTGTCACAAAATATAGTTGTTCCATCCTTTTGTTCTTCCTTCAAATCTGCTAAGATCCTCCTCAACCAAATGGCTTGACATGTTGTTGCATTTGCTGCTATATATTCAACCTCAGTTGTAGATAGAGAGACTATGGTTTGCTTCTTTCAAGCCCATGAAATGACTCCTAAACCCAAGTGAAACACATCCAAAAGTGCTCTTCCTATCATCTACGCTTCCTACCCAATCACTATTTGTGTATGCAACCAACTGAAAATCATTTGCTACACTATAAAAAATACCATATCCTTTGGTTCCATTCACATACCTCAGGATTCTTTTACCATCTTTCCAGTGTGAGTCCTTAGGTTGCCTCATGAACCTAGAAATCAGGGTTACCACATACATCAAATCAAGTCTTTTTTTTGTCAAATACATGAGGCTTCCAACCATGTTTTTATGGAGGGTCGGGTTAACATCACTGTTGATGTCCTCTTTGCTTAATTTCATACATGTAGCTATTGAGGTTGGGGATGGTTTGTTGTCCAACATTCTAAATCTTTTCAAAATATCTGTTGGATACTTTTCTTGAGAGATAAATATACCATCATGCATTTTTTTACTTCTATGCCTAGAAAATACCTCAAGAGACCTAAGTTCATCATTTCAAATTCTATTTTCATGGCATCTTTAAAATCAGTAATGAGGAAATCATCATCCCTAGTGAAAACTAAATCATCAACATACAAGACAACAATTAAAATCTTACCATTAGCTACATTGATGTAAAGAGTGGGCTCACTATCACTTTTGTTAAAGCCATTGCTCAATAAATATGAGTCAATTCTAATGTACCATGCCCCTGGTGCTTGCTTCAACCCATAAAGAGCTTTCTTTAGTTTGTATACCTTGTTTTCTTGACCCAAAACTTCATAACTAGATGGTTGCTCCACATACACCTCTTCTTTCAGCACTCCATTTAAGAAGGGTGACTTTATATCCATTTGAAATACTTTCCATTTGTGTTGGGTTGCAATTTCTATGACTTCCCGCACAGTTTCCATCCTTGCAACTAGAGCATATGTCTCATCATAATCTCTCTCAAATTGTTGTTTGTACCCCTTGACAGCTAAACTTGCCTCATGCCTCTCTATTCTTCAATCGGCATTGCTCTTGGTCTTATAGACCCATTTTAATCCAATGAATGATTTCCCTTTGGGTGAATTAGTGAGCTCCCATGTCTTGTTTCTCTCTATTGCATCTATTTCCTCATCCATAGCTTCACACCATTTCTTTTCTTTTACAACATTCTCAAAATAAATTGATTCACTATGAGAAAATAATGCAAAATTCATATTTTCATCAAACTCTTCATCATACCTTTCATTTTGGTAGATCTCCCTTAGACTCTTAGTCTTTCTTGGAATCGAAGATGCAAGCCTAGGGTCAGAATTTCTAGAGTTGCTTGACTGTTGAACTGATGAAGAAGACTGAGCACTGAAATTTTCATTTTGTTGTAAATTTCTGGAGCAACTACCCTTCTAAAAATTTCTAGAGTTGTTGTTTTCTGAACTATTACCTTGTAGAGTTCTAGCACTCCTAGCTTTTGGAACTTCTTCATCCTCATAGGGTATTAAGACAAAAAAACCCATGTTATTGACCACCATTCCATCCCATGACTCGTTCTCTAGGAACTCTACATCCATGCTAATAACTATTTTCTTGGTGATTGGGTTATGTAACCTGTAGGCTTTGGACTCTTCACTATAGCCCATGAAGATACACTTTTCACCATTTTCATCTAACTTTTTCCTCTTCTCTTTTGGCACAAGTGCATATGCCACACACTTGAACACTCTCAAGTGCTCAATCGTCCACTTGCATTTTGTCCATGCCTCTTATGGAATCTTGCTGGTGCAAACTACCTTTGTAGGACTTATATTTATCAAATATAATGTTGATAAGTAGGAGGTATTTTTCCACAACGTGTCAAATTATGATATTGCTATCAGGATTCAACTATGTAGTTTCGAGTCAAACTCATTGACCCATGTTTCATGAGTAGTGGTTCAACAAGAACCCATCCCTCATGATATCGAATGGTCCACTTAGCACTCATTGCATCTAGGTGATGCTCACAGAGGTGAAGCACTGGTCCGTCTCGGGAGGTCACCCATCCCAGTACTGCTCCAGCTCAAGCGCGCTTAACCAGGGAGTTTTCTCCAAGGTTAAGCCCGCTTGAGTTGTTACCCCATTTGCAAAACCTTCAACAAGTTGTTACCCCTTGTCATATCTTGAAGTGGGGGAAATTTAAGGATAAATAAATATATTAGTGCTTTATGAGGGAGTAGGAGCCTAGAACCTCCACCAAGGTTCCAAGTTCCTAATCAATCTTTAACATGAGGGGGAAGGGGAAGAGTGTTGAGTAGTAGAGGTTTGATGTAGTTCCAAAACTCCCTTGAGTTCCCAATAGGTCCCAAAGTGTCAAAAACCATTGGGACACCTATAAATGGTAAAAGTAAAAAAATTGTAGAAGGAATAGGATATATTTCAAAGGAGCCTAATAATAATGTATTTTTTTATAGGGATTTGACCACCAAATATAGTGGTGTTGTATCTATTTTCCATGAATGCAAGGTCTAGCTCTCCTAGCCACCTATATTAACTCTTTCATGCTCGCTATTACATCCCATTCTATCTTTATACCTCCAATAAATACCCTTTGATATAGGATTTTTTTTTGGGTGGGAGTGCTTTCAAATCATGGATTTTCAAGTACAACTATAGTGTTGCAATTTATAGTTTTACCCAATGTGGTTATAGGGATATTTTTTATTCATTTTAAAGGATTTTTTAGTGAATATTTTAAACAAATAGAGGAGGTTTCAAATCATTTTCCAGGGTTTTAAGCATTGAAGTTCAATTACAAGAAGGTAGTGTATTTTATTGAGGTGTTAGAAGAGAGTATTGCAAGTTGTCACATGTTTCATGTCTCTAGTATTGTAGATACATCTTTAAGGAATAATTTTGATGGTAACAAGGTTTTCTCTTAGCATATTTGTTTATATGAGTGTAAATTCAATTTGATAAATGTGGCAACATTTTAAAATAATTATTGTATTTTTAATAATATTTTTTATTTACACATAGATTTGTGTAGCTCAATAATGGATAATTAAGTATGTCTTATCTGAGATACCCTAATTTTGATACATTTTGTGCTTTGGTCAACTTTTGTACACTTTTTCTTTGACTACAATTCATTCTTGTAAATTTGAATGTATAACTCATTAATAAGCATCGATCTGAGAGTATATTGATTCAATTACACATTAGAAAATTATTAAACAACCAATTTTAGCCTTTAACCCTCAATTTTCCATAGATGAGCAAGTTTCACCTTCATGATGACAACCCATTCCTTGAATGTGATATTTTATTCTAAGAAGTGGAGTAGTGGTTTCGAGACCCAAAACAACCCTTTGTCTTAATCCTAAGAAGAAGGTCACAAATTGTACGAAAACTATAATTTTATACCCAACAACAACCATCAAGACTCTTTTCAACATGGAATACTAGAGGTTTTTGTATACGGCCTATACTACTCATTATATGGGGATTTATTCTAGGTGTTGTACCTTAATTTTTTTGATCTAATTTCATGAATTTCATATTTAACTACTATTAAGTATCTACATGACATTTTGAATCATTGCATGACTCACAACATTAAAAATGAAAGTATGATACTTAGAGTCTTAGTTTCTTTATTAAAGTGAAACTTTCTTGATTGGTACTAGCCCTTGACCCCTTCGTCAATAGCTTACTTTGACTAGTCAGGACAATCTCTAATCAACAAGTTTAGAGAGAAGGAAGATGTTATATCACTACTAGAGAAAATCACCACTATAAAGAGGGTCGTAGTGAAGATGTTGGATAGTTTTACTAATATATTTCTAAAGACATATCAGTAAATCCCCAAAAAAGGTTAACACCACTAGGTATAGAATACACCTATTATTTAAAATAAATAGATTTATAAATTGCTATAATGATCAAATCCAAGGGGGAAACTCTCTCATAAGTGCATCTAATATTATTATTGCTACTAAGAATTTCATAATCTATATTGTAAGGTTGGAACCTTACCCACATGTCATTATTTCCCATCATCCAACCTTTATACGAACCCACACTTGTAGAGAATTGTATAAATCCCCTACTTATAATCTTACTCTAGTAAGGATAGTTCTAGGATACCACTTTGCCGAACCATCAACCCCTTGTGAGCTTGATGAAATGAGGAAATTTCTTAGAAACATGTCTAATGAGAGAATTTCTCTAACAAGTCAATAGAATAATATGTAAATATAGTTATTACCTAACAACTAATACCTCAAGTTCAATACTACAATCACCAAGCTAACCATTGCTATACCCACCCACCCCCCCCCCACATTTTTTTAAATTTCCAATAAAATCATGCCTTTCAACCAAATAGGGTACATAATAAATCTCATAACTGGTTATTTCTTATGAAGTAACCATGCAATAGATTCCTTATAATCCTAACACAAAGCCAAAAATAGCTCAAAATAACCATAAAAAGAGATATTTATATGGAATCACTCTTATTCTACAACACACACTTCTTAGACTATGTGCCCTAATAACTACCAATCCTAAATGGTCTCTATTTTGACCAAAGTCAAAGTGCCAATAAAAGCATCTGGTGTCCTACAGTAGAAACTTATAAAAAATAATCAATACTAGGGTAGACCTTGTTCAATTAGGAGGATTGTGAGACTTATGCTATGAGTGAACATTTTGTAACTACTAGAAAGTAAAATGTTTGACATGATTACTTGACTAGAGATAAAAGGAAGGTACTAGAGGGTTAAGTGTAAATAAAGAAACCAATATATAGCTAAACAAACAAATAAAAAAGTTCCATTATTTACTGTGCATATGACCTCTACTTCTAGACCTTAATTCCCAATTAGTGCAAAGCTTAATGAGTTATTTCTACCATTAATGGGCTAAATTATATAAATTATGGCTATTTTTTTTCTTTTATTTGTTGGATGTCCTTTTAAGCTTCGATCAAATACTAGTGAAAGAGAATATCAACACAAAATAACATTTACAAGTAAATGAGGGAAATTTTATATTAAAATAAATGAGCCTCCCAAGATGGGATCTACTCCACCTTCTTCACCAAAACATGTGTAATCTATCACCCCTCTGTTAAGGAGAACCTTGTTTGGTTCTTCTAGTTCTAAAGAAGTTGTTCCTTCCACATCATCTTGGTTGGAAAATATGTTGTCATAGAAAAGGAAGGTAATACAAGTAAATCTACCTGAGCAAGACATGGTCAGTCAGTTGCTTCAGAGGACTCCTAAGCCCAAAAAGTTGAAGACTACATCTAGATTAGTACAGGATGACAATATGGGAAATGTTTGTGTGGATGTTGCTTGTCGCATTGCACAAGAAGTCAATTAGGCAACTGCAAGTGGCTTCAATGTTGGCAGGAAAAAAATAGGACCATCCACAAGAGATAGAGATGTACATAACTTCTAGTTAACAACAACCAAGTTAGTTGAATGAACTAACAAGAATAAGAAAAGTAAAGATGAATTGAAAATCCAAGTCAGGGTTTTGACTGAATGCCTAAAGTTAGTATTTAACTTTACCTCTTTGTCAATCTCTCAAGTTGAAGCCTCTTTCAATACAACATCAGGAATGGGAAAATAGATAGTAAGTAAGATGTAGAGTCATAAGGTGTTTGGAAAAGCTATAGTTGAGTGAGTTAGAAACATAATAGATAAAGGAAACCAATTCATTTTAGTAAGAATTAATCAGAGGGCATATTCTTTGAAAATGGAGATAGAAAAAGATATTTCTTCACCCAGAAATGAAGTAGTATGGATTGCATACTTGAATGAGATCAAGGGGGTGTTGAGTATGGGGGTTGATGGTCATTGTGTAATTTGGAATAAGAGCATTGAATGGAAACTACAAGTAGTAGATCAGAGTTTGTAGGAATTTAACAAAGTGTTAACAAAAAGCAATGCAATTATGGAAGAAGTTCACAAGAACCTCTATGCACTCGATTTAGAGTCTAGGTGGGAAGGAAGTGGCAATGATGATGACAATGGATTCTTGAAGGAGAACTTCAAGAAGGTGATTGATGATATTACTAACTCACAACCTTTCAATGCTGAAATATTGAGGAAATTCAACAAAATAGGCTCTATTTTGTTTCAAACAGATGGATTGGCAGGTACATATGACAAAAGGATTGAAGCAGGACACAATGACCAAATGGCTTGGAAGTTGCGAGTAGGGAATATTACTATTCCTCAACATAAGGAGATGCCACATGTTGTCAAGGCTTTCCAAGCATTATAGAAGAGGCTTGTCACATAATCAAATCAGTTAACTATGTAACCGATCAATGAAGCACCACCACCATGACTCTTTAGTTGCTTTCTAAATTTTTCATTGTTATTTGAAATGACTTTATTTATTTTTGGGAAGTTACTTTCAAAAAGAAGTGGTTACTCATCTGCTTATATATATTTTTAAATGGAACCAAAATAAACTCTCTAGATAGTTTTTGAAAAGACTTGATATTTATAATTCCAATTTAATGTTGAAAATGAAACCTCTATTCATTTGTATGTGTTCGGTTTATCGAGATAATTTTTGAATCTTAAATGTGTGTTTAAGCTTTCTTCAGTGTTCCTATGTGAATGCGTAGCCATTTATATCTTTGTAATTGGTTTTATTTTCATATTGTATTGAGTTGGTAATTATTAATTAAATGCTATTTGGTACATGCTAGTCTTTGTGCTAGTATTTTTGGTATTCCATTCTTATTGCATTTGATATCAGAAATTTTTCTGGTATTAGGTTTATTCTCCTCTACTTCTTTCATTGTAAAAAGTATACATATGGTTTATTTCTTAGTTTTCTTTTGAATTCATTGAAATTTTTTGAGTGATTGTACCTCTAAAATTTAGAGGGTTATTGTTTCTTCTAGAGAATAATTATCCAGAGCTATTGGGAATAATTACACCTTTTTGGGTTGAGAGTTAGGACTTAAGAAGTAAATCTCAAGGTGCCCAATCTATTAGGAAACAGATTTTTGGTGACTCCATTGGGGATTCAAATAGAAGTTACATTCGAGTTTCCTTATCCAGGTTATATCAAACGGTTCAAAATTCATCTTGGATTCTATAAGGTTTACGAGAGGGGATAAAAATAAAGGTATATTTTTTACCCTATCTTTGAATCTTTCCAAAGAGACAACTTTCCTTATATTGTTCCCCCTAGAATAAAATTATAAGCTAGGAGTAGACTTGGGTTAGTATAGGATCATGGGGGTCCAAACTAGGCCCTTAAGTGGCAATGAAAATTTAGAAAACAGAGTTAGGCAACTTAACATAAAATTTTGAATAAGTTATTAACATAATTTTAAAAATATGTAAGAACAAAATTTGTATCAAATTGAATGTAGTTTGTAAGATATTGTTCCTTTTTTAGAAAAAAGTAAATCTATTTGGTTAAAATTTGAAATTTCAATCCATTAGTACTAAATTTTTAGAAAAAAATAAAAAGCAGGTCTACGTCTAACCAACCTAAGTACAAGAGAAAAATATATATATATTTATTTGAAACTTTCAATATAAGTAAAGGACACATGCTCGGATGTGCTACATTTTTTTTGTAATTTTTTGCAAGCAAATAATTATTTGTGAATTTTTTATTAATTTTTTTTTAAAATATTAAAACTTGTTTGTCTTACCACCATAATATGGTCAAAAATGTTAGGGTTATAAGGTAGATATATAACAATTAAATGCAGATTTGATCAATAAAATAAAGAAATAAAACACAAAATATTATAAAAGAGACAATACAACACAAAGAATTTAGTGTGGTTCACCCAATCCGGGTTACATCCACAAAATCATAGTCATCTAATGATTTTATTATCTAGTGCAAAACATATTACAATATCACTAATAATACCCTACTGTAAGCCCCATCCTAACTGCTTATAACAAACTTTTTAGAAGCTTCCAGAATTAGGGTTCTACAAAGTCATTTTTATCATTTTTCTGTGATGAAGCGAAAAAGTATAACATGATCATTCACCACATAACAACAATCTCCCAATTGGAGAATGATCAGGCTCCACACCAACACAATCTCCCACTTGGAGACTAATCTTGGACGACATTGTTGCACTTATAGCTCCTACTGGAAATAAGCACCTTGGACCCTACTGCTCTATTATACTTTTAACCATGAAGACCAACCAAAGCTGAAGAGGAGATCAACTTCTCGCTTTTCATTTCCTTTGTAAACATATCCACTGATATGTTTGTATCTTTTCCAAGTTTACATGTCCATCTTCCAACACCGACCAAATGAAATGATATCTCAACTATATGTGTTTGGTTTTAGAGTGCAAGACAAAATTCTTTGCAAGATGTATAACACTTTGGCTATATGTAAACAAGTGATTGTCAACCTGTTGTTTTCCCAACTCTTCCATGAAAAGTTGTAGCCATATCATCTCCTTTGTCACCTCTGTTGCAACAACATACTCTACCTCTGTGGTTCATAAAGCAACCACCTATTGCAATTAAGAAATTCAACTTAATTTCGTCCCACCAATTGTAAATACATAACCTATGGTACTCCACCTGGTATCTATATCCCCTACTAAATCTGAGTCAATATATCCTTTTAAATCAGTATTAGAGCCCCCAAAACATAAAAATTTATTGGATGCACCTCTTAAATACCTAAGAATCCATTTTACCACATTCCAATGCTCAACTCCAAGATGACTCATATACCTACTAAGAACTCCTACAATATGTGCAATATCTGGTCTCATGCATACCATGGTGTACATTAAACTACCTACAGCTGAAGCATATGGTACCTTGGATATTTTTTCTTCCTCCGCTTGTGTCTTTGGACACATACCCTTAGTTAATTTGACATGATTGGGAAAAGGTGTGCTGACAGCTTTTGCATTCTCCATATGAAATCTTTGTAACACATTTTCAACATAATCAGCCTGAGATAAAAATAGTTTTCTATTTTTCCTATCTCTTGTAATCTTCATACCAAGGATTTTTTTTGTTGCCCCCAAATCCTTCATAGCAAATGAATTTGCTAACTGTTGTTTTAACTCCTTTATGCGATCCATGTTAGACCCTGCTACATGTATATCATCAACATATAAACATAAAATAATGTATCATCCAAACTCTTAAAATAAACACAATAGTTTGAATTACATCAAGTGTAGCCATGCTCAACCATAAAACTATCAAATTTAATATACCATTGCCAAGGTGCTTGCTTCAAGCCATATAAACTTTTCTTCAATCTGCACACCAATTTCTCCTGACCTTTGGCTTCAAATGCTTGTGGTTGTTCCATATATATTTCCTCTTCCAAATCACCATGGAGAAAGGTTGTTTTAACATAAAGTTGTTCTAAATGCAAATCTTCAGCAGCCACAATACTTAAAATAGTACAAATAAAAGTCATTTTAACAATTAGAGAAAGTATTTCATTAAAATCAATACCCTTTTTTTGTGTAGATCCTTTTACAACTAATCTAACTTTAAATCTTTTCTTACCTCCATCCTCCTCTTTCAGCCTATAAACCCATATGTTTGGTAAATCCTTTTTACCTGCAGGCAACTTGCATAATTCCCAAGTCTTATTTTTTAGCAAGGAGTCCATTTCTTCTTCCATTACATGCTCCCACTAAACCTTGGTATCCACCTGCATAGCTTCATCATAACATTTTGGTTCACCAACATCAGTTAATAAAATAGAATACAAAGAGGGAGAAAATATTTCCCGAGGTCTACTTATCCTTGAAGATCGTCTAACATTCACTAGAGTTTGTGGTATTTGTTGTTGTTATTATAGAGCATGAGGAACCACTAGAACATCATTGTTTGGAGTATCATCCAACATTGCATAATCATTTTCTTCTTCTCATGCTACTACAATTGATCTTTGTACAACACTTTCTCATTGAATATGACATCCCTACTTCTCACGATTTTTTGATTTTCAAAATCCCAAAGCATATAACCAAATTCATCAATGCCATATCCAAAAAATATACATTTCTTTTATATTTCATCAAGCTTGTTTTTATTTTCAGAATCTATATGTGCAAATGCTTCATAATCGAAGGTTTTGAGAGAAGAATAACTCAACTTCTTACCCGTCCATGCTTCCTCTTGAATACCACAACCCAAAGGATTAGAGGGACCTCTATTAATTAAATTAACAACAATGTTTACAGCCTCTACCCACATGTTTAAAGGCAACCCAAGATGCAATCTCATAGTCCATGCATGCTCCATTATTGTTCTATTCATGCGCTCAGCCACTCCATTTTCCTGTGGAGTCCTTGGAACCATTTTGTGCCTACGAATACCATTTGAGGAACAAGAATCTTCAAACTCTTTGTTGCAATACTCACCACCATTATCATATGTAAGACATTTGAACTTTTTACCCATCTCATTCTCAACCAAGCTTCTCCATTTTTTAAAAGTTTCAAATACATCAGATTTTTGCCTAAGGAAATAAATCCATACATTCCTAGTTGCATCATCAATGAATGTAACATAATATTGAGAGCCACCAAGAGAAGATACCTGAGCTAGTCCCCATACATCCATATGCACAAGCTCCAATTTTCATCTTTCTTTTGTTTCCCATCCTTGAGAAAACTTACTCTCTTTTGTTTTTTCATACAAACAACTTTCACATAAATCCATATTAACACATTTTAGACCTTGTAAAACATTATTTGAATGAAGTACTTTCATACCTTTTGCACTCATATGCCCAAGTCTATTATGCCACAGTGTTGATTCTGAATCCACAATAACTATCTAATTTTCTGCTTGTTGAACTGCAACAATTGTTCTTGAACATTGATTTTTATCTGCAATAGCTAAAGTAGAACGAACAATATGACCTATACAAAGATATAAGGTTCCTACTTTCACACCTTTTTCAACCACTAAGGCACCTTTTGTAACCTTCCAATTTTTATCACTAAATGTAACAACACAACCTTCATCATCTAGTTTCCCTGCTGAAATTAAATGTCTCTTTAACTTTAGAACATGCCTTAGCTCATGTAGTAGCCAATGATTCTCATTTTGCAACTTAATCTTGACTCTTCCCTTTTCAACAATCTGACAAGGTTCATTATCTCCCAAATAAACCAACCCAAAATCCCCTTGGAGATAATCAAGAAAATAACTTCTATGGGGTGTAGCATGAAATGAAGCCCCTGAATCTAACACCCAAGAATCATCAACATTATCAAGGGAAAGAATCAAAGCATCCTCATCAAATTTATTACTTACCACATTTTCCTCTTTATATCCTTCCTTTTTGTCTCCTTTATTTTTCTAAGACCAACAATCTTTCTTTAAATGACCTGGCTTACCATAGTACCAACAATCCCTCTTGTCTCTAGATTGGGACCTTTTGTCCTTTGATTTTCCTTGTGACTTCCCATGACTTCCAGAATTATTTCCTCTCTCTTTTGTTCTGTCCCTTTTTTCTGCATTCAAAACACTACATGATGTGGATGTTCCACTTGAGCTTTTCCTACGAATTTCTTCACTCAAAATAACACTAACATCATTGAATTTTGAAATGTATTCAAACCAGAAATAGAATTGCTAGTA
The DNA here is from genome assembly GCA_007258455.2 of Sequoia sempervirens. Taxonomy (NCBI): domain Eukaryota; kingdom Viridiplantae; phylum Streptophyta; class Pinopsida; order Cupressales; family Cupressaceae; genus Sequoia; species Sequoia sempervirens. The sequence continues at coordinate 29,083 of VDFB02020228.1, forward strand.
GCCATTACCAAGCTATTCCAGTTTTCAGGAAAAGAACACATAATCAAAAGAGCCCTAACTTCTTCATTAAAGTTTACATTTACAGAAGTTAATTGACTGGTAACCGTATTAAACTCATTTAAATGATCAACAAATGACCCACCTTCTACCATTTTCATATTAAATAAATTCTTCATAAGAAATACCTTATTCGAAGCAGAAGGATTCTCATATAACTTCGCCAGGGTTTGCATCAACTCTTGAGTTGTCTTTGTTGTTGTAATATTGAACACCACCGATTGTGCCAAGCATAAATGAATACTGCCAAGTGCCTTTCTATCCAAAATATCTCAGTCCTCATCAGAAATTGTTGAGTGTTTCTTGGTTTTCCCTTCTAATGGCTGCCATAAATCCTTTTGATAGAGGTAGTCTTCCATCTGCATCTTCCATAACTGATAGTTCCGCCCATTGAACTTTTCAACCTTCAACTTACCCTCATCTGCCACTTCTCCCACTCAACTGTGAGACTTTCCTGCAAAGGATAATTGAACACAACCCTACTCTGATACCACTTGTTAGGGTTAGAAGACAGATATCTAACAATTAAATGCAGATTTGATCAATAAAATAGAGAAATAAAACACACAAAAAATTATAGTAGAAACAAGACAACACAGAATTTAATGTGGTTCATCCAATCTGGGCTACATTCACAAAATTGCAGCTATCTAATGATTTTATTATCTAGTACAAAACATATTACAATCTCGCTAATAATGCCCTACTGCAACCCCCATCCCAACCGCTTATAACAAGCTTTTCAGAAATTTCCAGAATTAGGGTTCTACAAAGTCATTTTTTTTTCTTTCTTCAGTGATGAAGCAAAAAAGTAGGGATACATGAAGAGTGTACATTATAGCATGATCAATTTCCACATACCAACAAAAAATTTATGAAATTCAATTTTTCTTATTTTTATTCTATAGTATGAGAAGCATATAATGTGTTACATGTTTTGGATTTAAAAAATGTGAAATCATTTAAGAATAGATGTTTTTCAATCAACATATCAATCAGGACTTTAGTTAGAATATATGTATAAAATGAATAATAATTATCTATTTAATTCCAAATAAGACATATCTTATATTTTTGGAAATCTAACAATTTTCTCAATAAACTCTTTTTCATTTCATCAAATTTGGATAAAAACAGTCGTCAGCCACTTTTTTGTCATAACGTCATTTTTTGGACCCTCATGATCCTACACTCACCCACCTACTTCTCCAACTAGAGCACTGTTGGCGTTTAAATTCGCACCTCTGGAATGCGGATTTGAAAATGGACAGCTATGCACAGATAAACTGCTCTTCAAATTAGGAGGGGAAGCTCCCTCTTGCTGATGGTGTTTGAAAGAAAGTAAACTAAAACTAAGTTTCCTATCTTTTTGATCAGCTTAGAGCACAAGGTTTTTTAAACACAAACGCCGTAGCTGAGATTTTCTGATAAGAAGTTTCAACTACGACTAACTTAAACTAAAGACGCTTGTAGCCTCTCAAGTAATAGCAGAGCATGAGAAGTTAGAA